>PVHX01005950.1:0-23492 GCA_004024805.1 Geosciurus inauris
TTTTTTTCTCAAAAATTGCATTTTAATACATGTTATCAAACATAACAGAAAAAAACAAATTTTCAGAAGCTGTACACACTGTTCACTGAAAACATTTGTTGAGGCAAATAGAAAAAATTGTTACAATCATAATTTTTCTAACTTTGCACAAAATTATAAGCAGATTAAATTATTCATATTAAACACCTTTATATGCACTTTCAATGAACAATATATATATATATATATATATTTTGTTTTGTTTTTATCAACCATCTTTACTATACCCATTCCCCTTTCCTGTCCCACCTCCCCCATGTTGCGTCCAGTGTTCCTCTATTTCTCTTATGTTTCCCATTCCTACCTCCCTTATTCATCAGCATCCACTAATCAGAGAGACCATTTGGCATTTGGTTTTTTGGGATTGGCTTACTTCACTTAGCATAATGCTGGGAAAGACCCAGTTTTAATGTTACAAATGACTTCGGTAAAACATTCACTGCTTTTTGCAAAACTCCAATATACCTGTTTCTTAATAGAATGATAAAGTGACAGTTCCCTTAAACAAGGGGACAGAAGCTTGATACCTGAGAATGTTGGAACCTTCATCAGCTTATAGTTCACACATAGTAGGGTTGCCTTCAAACAGCCCTTCCCTCACAGATTGACAAAGTAAACACACGTGAGAAATCCTATCTAAAAGTTGTAACATGTAATGCTTATGTGCCCAGACGAGTTGCATCACCACAGGCAAACTGCTTTATTTCTGGCTACTATATACAGGAGAGTCAGTACCATCCATTGTACATTACAGAACGAGCATGTGCACACATTACTGTGTGCCCCCTGAAAGGCTATCACTCGCAAAATCATTCTGCAGAATATTTTGTGTAAAGGCAGAATGTTTTGTGCAAACCTAGTATCCTGAAATTGTCCTGAGGAAGGCAACACCATGTACACACTTTTCCCTGAAGAAGTTGTTTTGATGTTCTTACTGTGATCATCAACAGGATCATGTACTGTTTGGTGTGAAATATGTTCACCTAGTGTTATACTTTGAATATAGTTTGTTCCCCTGAATTCATGCAGAGCTTTTATCCCTGAAGTCACGTGTCAATGGTATTAAGAGAATGGAGTTTGAGTTATGGTCTTTGGGAATTAATTAGGATTATATAAGGTCAACAGGATAGAGCTCTGTGACTGGAACTAGGTGGCTTTATAAAGGAGAGAGGAAGATATGAATAGACACACAGACAGCCATACGTGTTCCCTATTTCCATTTGATGCTTTATGCTACTTTGGGACTCAGCCAGCAAGATGGCATCATATGTGACTCTACAACTTTGCACCTCCAGAACCATGAGCCAAAATAAACCTTTTTTCTTTATAAAGTTTACATGCCACAATATTTCACTATAGTAATGAAGAGCAGACATACATATAGTATTTGGTGGCTTGTGGTCAATGTCTGTATCTTCTTCCTCTGTATGTGTTCATCCAGATAGAAAACTTTCTTTATAATTTCTGAGTACTAATGATCCTAACAAACATGCCAGAGAGTCAAGTGTATAATTTCTCAGCCTCCAGTGCAGAAGACAGCTCTTTGGAGACAGTAAGAAGAGGAACAGGAATAAAGCTGGTGGAGGCAGAGTGGCTGATTGAAAACCATGGAAATATTAACTTACTAGAAGTATAGATGATGACTCTTAAATTTCTAGCACACAATGGTGGAAAATGCAGGGACAGTGATATCAGATTGATCTGGGTCTAACTGAGACTTAGCAACACAGTAGCTGTGTGTCCATATGCAAGCTACTAAACTCCGTTTTTGTTTCCATGTAATGGAGACAATACTTACCCTAAAACTTTGTTGCCAATATATAATCAGATAATGTGAAAGCACTTAGATGGAAATCAGCATATAACAGGTACCAAATGGTTATCAGCACCCCTCCCATCTTGCTATTGCTTTTCTGCTTAAGCCACCCTGAAAGTGACTAGCAACTTCCTCATCTTTCTTCATTGCTACATCAAAAATTCAGGATTCCTGGTGTAATCTGCCTTCTTACTACTTTGAAAGGGGAACAGCAGGTTCTACATATTTTGGTGGGGGAGGAGGACATAATCACGTGCCTAGACCTTCCATTCTCCTGGTTCTACCAGAGAGACATCATCACTTCCCCACCTGACACCACCTTCGATACCAGAGGATGAGGATAGCAGATACACCCATAAGAACATCCATTGTAATCTTTTTAATTAAAGCAATGAAAGTGGAGAGGTGGAAATTTGAATTTCTCCCCTTAACTCCAGCTTTTAGAAGCTCTGTTGCTCATTGTTACCCAGTGAATATTGTACAACACACTTGACTCCATATTTCTTCTGTTGGAATATCCAGCTTAATGGTACAGAAGCCACTCAGCATAGTGGGGAGAGAAATCAAGGAGTGTGTGTGTGGAGGGGGCTAATTTAGAAGGTTTAATGATGTCATTTGTATCAAGCTCTCACCTAGTGTCTAGTCTGGGCTATATGCAGGAGAAAACACAGAAATAATATTTGTTTCTTGACCTGAGGGAATTTGTATGCATGGAGGCTGCTGGTGAGCACATCCTGGTTATGGTGTGGTGTGATAAGATGGTGAAGGCAGACTCCAACTTAGCTAGCTATTAGAAGAGGTGATCTTTGAGCCTCATTTGAAGGATAAATAGGAGGTGAGAGGTTTGCTTAGATAAAACTCATAATACCTATATAACCTTGGGAAAGTCATTTGCTCACTGATCTACATTACTTCATGTGACAAATTAGAGGATTGCTTTAGCCTTTGTAGGATTTCTTGAATATATTGCCTTTTGATGCCATGTTTGGTCTGGAAAGTAGCTTGCTCTTTCCTCCAACTTGAGCCTGGTAGTGCTATGATTCCACTGTGGTTCTACACCTTTACTCTCAGAGCTCAGGATCAACTCTCAGCATTTCAGGGCAGCTCATGTTCCTCATTGTGTATCAGATGCTTGGATCTCCAGACCTCTAAGCCTGAACTCATAGAGGGAGGTTTATCAACAAGGGCTGTCCAAATATTTCCTAGCTCAATCATCAGTTAGCAGACAGGAAAAAAGAAGGCCTCTGAAGACAGTTTGGGAAGATGACAGGTTAGAGGTTTGGGAAAACATAAGAAGAAGAGAGTATCTAAATAGAATTGACCCAGTGGGATTTTCTCCCAAAATCCCTGCTCCAGGGCTTTCAGATAAAATATCGAACTGCTTTTTAGCAGCAGCTTTTTCTCTAGAAACAAAACCTTCATGTTTTACATCTCATTGCAAGTACCCAGCTGCTGATAAACCTGTCAGAAACAATTGTGTCCTACTAGAGATAGGCTGTCAACCTCCTGTCTGCTGGGGTTGCAACGTTCAGGATTGCTCTCTTGTCTGAGCAATTGGGATTTGAGGAAACAGGGACTTTGTTTCTTTATCTCTTCTTCTTTGGTGGTTCCAGTGTTGGAATCTGTCACCAAAGTGACGCAAGATTGGAGGTCAGGGCTCCAGGGCCTGAGCAAAGGAGGCCAGGAGGCTAGAATAAACCACCTAGAGGCTGCTGTCACAGTGGTGAAGAACTGGGCTTGGAGCCAGAAAGACTAGAATATTACAATCTAGACTCTCATTTACTAAGTGTGCCTTGGACACATTACTTATCTCACTAAGCCTTGATTTTTTTTTTCTCTACTTATGAGGTGGAGACCATAATCTGTCACTGGACTCTTTGGAGGATGAAGTGAAATGATGAGCTCATAGTACAGTGTCTGACAGAATACTGATAAACCACAAGCATTACATCATCATTATTGTCATCATCATCATAGTTATCATCACCGTCATCATGTACAACCTATCAGGAAGTTAGACCATTACTGAGGAAATAATAAAAAGACATGTCAGAGAAGAAGACTTCAGGAACCTTACCTATGGTATCACTCTTCTCAGGATGCCACTACTCAAGGCAGGTAAAATGGAAATGCCTGAGAAATTCTTCTCCTGCTGCTTGAATTTAGTAGCAGCACACTGTGTCCAACTTCAGCATTTGAAATCTTCTTTGGAGTGGTAACAAGAAAAAAGGAAGTGATGGAGTTCCTCCAAAACTGTTGGATGCCAACATCTGATGTCTCCATTCAGAATAGGAACCACCCCCAGCACCCATCATTATTTGTGTAACTTACAGAATTAACTGTCTCTTGATCCCATTTCTTTTCAGAGTTGGAATAACCTGTGGAGTGCATTTTTTATCCCCTCAATTTTTTTCTGATTCCTTCTTCTATAATTCTTTATCCTTACCTTGAATGCCACCTCATATGATCAGTAGAGATGTGGATATTTCTGGTTATTGTCTCTGGAATTGCAGGTTACCACAAAAGACATGCTTTATTCCTAGTGGAGTACACTTGATGCTTAAAATAGGAATGGTCACTTTTCTACAATCACCCACAAACAGCTTAGATTATAATGGGTCAGTCTTAGAAGGATGGTATTGGTTTTTGAGGTCCCTATGTGTAACTAGGACCTGACAGTTATCCTGAGGAGGAAAATTATTTCTCTGTGCTATACAGTACTGCTTATCAATGGATTGTTCCTTACTCAAAATAAGAAGGAAATCATAGTTTGGGGGGATTAAGGTAGTTAGAAATATTGTCTTCTTTTTCTTCCTTTCTTTTCTTTTCAGGCTTGCTCATTCATATCTACTCACATGAAGCATCTTGGCTTTCCTTCCTCTTCTCTTTTAATTTTACCTTTAACTGTTTGTGGCAGAAACTGTTTGTGCTTGCCAGTATGCATGGTATTTTCTCAATTTTTCAATTTCCCTTTTAATTTTGTTCAGTCTTTGCTAGTGGGATATTGAAGAAAGTGAGCACACTAATTTTTCATGACTGCTCCCTAAAACAATGAATATAGTCCTATATTAGTCTATTTTGCATTTTTATTATAGAACTCCTAAAGCTGGTTACTTTATATAGAAATAAGGTTTATTTAACTCAAAGTTTTAGAGGCTGAAAGTCCAAGATTAGATGGCCTCATCTTTTCAGCCCCTAGTGAGGGGCCCCTAGGTATGTCATAACATGGAGGAGAAGTGGAAGTAGAAATGCCTATGTGCAGAGTGGACCAAGTATGTTGGCTAGCTTTGGTTCATAAAATCCTGCTCTTGCAAGGTAGGCATTAATCTCTTCTAGATATGGTGGCCCCAATGACCCAACCTGTTTGTACATGGCTCTACTTTCTATTTCTTCCACCACTTCAATAATGTAACACTGGGGAATAAGCTTCCATCCAGTATATGAACATTGTGGGGACAAACCATACGCAAATCATAGCAGTCTTTTAATCTCTTTGTCTCTGACTCCCCCCACCCCTTATCCCCCTATCTCTGTGCCTAGGAAATAACTAAGCCATAGGTCCTGGAATCACTGCATAGAATACTATATATTGAACATCCAACTGGACTATCACATGAACAAACCATTGAGGTTTGGGGGCTGTTAGTTGTAACAGCTAGCATTACTTATAGGGACATATATTCCATTGTTTTTTTCCTGAATGAAGAGCTTAACTGCCATTAAACCAATGTTGATATAGACATTTTCTTCCCCCTTTCTACCACAAAAACTTCATGAGGGGAAAAATCTTTTATTGTTTACTTTTTTGTTCCCAACACTTAGAATAATCATTGGTGCATAGTCTGTGTTCTACAAATATTTATCAAATAAATGAGTGAGTCCAGCATCCTCCCTTTCCTTGCTAGGGAGCTGGTTATTTCTGTAAAGTTCTTAGGGCCGTGACTACTATTTAGACTGCTATCGTAGGATCATCAATTTGTCACTAGCTGCAAGCCAGCCCACATTCTTTTGGGCTAAAAGGTGGTGTGACAGCCCTTATGAAATCCTGTTTAGCAGGGTCTCCATTCCTTTTTTTTTTCAATCTCATTGTAGATACAAGAACTCAAAACTGAGAGAGGGCTTTGCCCTGGCATAACAGGCTCTTATCCCTGGCACTCTAAGCTGAGTGAGCTGTTCACAGAACTGCTGCTCAAATTCTGTGTTCAGAACTCAGCAGTGGTAGGGATGGATAAGAAAGGGAAGAGGGTAGCCAACACAGTCAGCTCACACCCACCTTGTGGTCTCCCTCTTTCTATCCCTAAATGTTGTTGGTCCTAAAGAAGAAAGGAATTGGGATCTGAGATGATCCTACCTGATGTAAGCCCTGATGGAAGTAATTCCTGTATCTCCAGGTAAACATTACTCTGAACTCAGTGTCCTGTATCTTCTTTTTAAAAGCATTATTTCTCCACCTCAAATATGTACTTCAGTCCTCAGGAGAGTTCTTAAAAATTCAGATTCCTAAACCTCATCCAGGTGTATTTAATCAGTATGTCTAGGGGTAGAGCCTAGGAAATCTGTGTTTTTGAGGGCCCCACTGAGTCTGATCACACCCTTGGTAATAAAGGCTTTATTTTAAATAAATGCTTGCTAAGTGTTAAGTTCTTGTGTGGGTACCTTTCTTCTATTAATATTTCAAATACTTAATAATCACCCCACAATCTTGGTACTATAATAACTCTTGAGTTTACTAATCAGAGAATAGACTTGAAGACATATTTTACCTAAGACTTAAATGCTATCTGGCCTAAGAGGCTTCCCTCTTAACTACTTCCTTTAATCCAGTGAAAAAAGGCATGGGATTTGAAACCAGAAAACCCAAATTACACTTCTGGTTAGGATCTTTCTCACATCATCTTAAGCCTCATTTTTCTCCAGAAATAAAAGTGCATGTGAGTAGTGTTTGGGAATTGAAGGGTGCTATACAAATTGCACGTTTTCTGTTGTTATCATTGTTACTTTGGTTTGAATGAGTGGGTTGTCTATTCTCCCAAGGTAGATCCTTGTCCATGGAGGTTTGTGGCGGTGGTGGGCAGAGTGCATTTACTCCTCACTTGACAGAATGATTTTTTCATTCCTGATGCACGAGTTTGTTGGGGTAGCAACTCTGCAGAGCTCAGGGTTCCACTTGAGTTTCATACACATGGAATCTGAGTAAAAGCACCCCATGAACATGATGAGTTTATGGCAGGAAAGGAAGCTTTGAAAGAAGAGACTCCTGGGGGAGGTAAGGGAGATGTACCAAGTAGAATTTTCCAACTCTCTCTGCTTCCCTCACCATATTTCCACCACCTTCCAAACAATGACACATGAGGAGTGTCCTTCAAATATCCGTAGGTGCTCTTTCAATTCTTTTGAACATAGATGTTCCCTTAGTCTAGAATACTCTCTCCCTTACCCATTTCTTTCCCAACCCTCTTTCACTTGGCTATCTCCAGTCACCATTTAGGTCTCAGAGAAAATGCAGTGTCCATCTGGAAGGTTTCCTGATCCCAGAATTTCTTTTCTCACTTGAGAATGCTTATTACATAGTACTAGAATGCCTAATCCACCCAACCCCCCATTCCTTAATACTTAGAACAGTGATTGGCACATACAAGACCCTCAAGTATTTGGCAAACAATTGAAAATCAGTACCATTTTCATTTGCAGTCCCCCAAATTTCCCTTATCTTTTATACTCAGTTAGTTAAATGACTATGAAATAGATATCTCCAATCTCATGAGCCATATGACCTTGTAACTTGGCACATTGCAAACTGACCTTATGAATTCCTAATCCCTACTTCTGTTTCTGCATTATCACAGCTAAGATGTGTGCAGATGTGACCCAACTTCAATATGTTTTATCAACCTAACATCTTTAATCCACCCTTGCATCATCTACACTGCCACATAGGTTATGGTAAGCAGAACCTCATCCTTTTTGTCTCCTTGAATTATAAGAATAATGTTACAACCTGTCTTCTTACTGGTAATCCATGTAGGATGGATGATTAAAATATTAGAGATATGTGGATGACCCAAATATCAGAATGTTTTGTTTAAAGAATGCAAATCTGGTCATGGAGTTATCTTTGAATTGTTAGCTATTTCTCATACTCTACAGAAGATCCCTGTCCTTTAGTAAGGTCCAGATAATCTGCCTCATGATCTGGATTTGAAGTCATGTTGACTTACATTGCTTCCCTTCTAGCGTCCAAAGTTCCAGACACACACAATTACTTGAGGTTTTCATGCCTCTAATGCTGTGCCTTGGTCCTCTGGACCTGCTCATCGGCAATCTCTACTCACCCAAAACTTCACCCGTCCAAACTTTGCTCTAGTGCCTTATTCTCACAAGAAAACCTATCCTTGGCATGTCCCTGAAAATTACATATGATAGACTCCTCTCACACTGAATGTACTCTGTGCTCTGAAGTATTTGCCACAGACATTTAATACCTCTTTGCCCTCATTTGTTCACATCTTTGTTTCCTTTGGCTACTCTGCAAACTCCACATGATTATGGATATACTGAAACTCTTTTGTTCCCACTTTGAGTCCTTAACATCTACTTGGCATTTAGTAAATGCTCAATAAATGTTGGCAGGACCATTGACTTTCAAATGTATGCAAAAGAAAGAATTTAAAAATGAACCTAAATTAGCCAAAGGCAGAGGATGACTATACAACTCCAGGGGAAAGAGAAATGGGATCTTGTACTCATATACAACACAGTGTGTGGGGACCTTTAGTGGTTGATAGTGCCCCTTTCAGATCTCTGGGGTGGACAGAATTGGCAGTCTCAGTTGCTGGACTCAAAGACCCATCACTACTCTTGTGTCAAGGCCATAGTTTCCATAGCTGCCCCTGGCCCATCATTGAATGCAGCAGGGAACCCAAAGCAGGACAGTCGCTGGAGAGGGCAAGACTCCTCAGACATGAGATTTTGGCTCACTGCAGAATGGTTTATGACCTTCCTTCTCTCTCTCTTCTCCCCCTCCTTCACAGGGATCAGATCTGTAGGAATCAGAAGGTCTGACCACTCTTATTCCTTTTCTCCTTCATTTTCCTTCACGATATTTCCCCATATAACTTTTGTATGTCTAATCCCATCTCTATGACTACTTCATGGGAAACCCAAGTTAATATCAAGAGTGGGCTTCATCAACCACCAAGCTTATCAATTCAAAGATGTACATTCAGGTACTAGGAAAGGGCCTTTGGCTGGTTCAGTGCTCCCCCACCCCACCCACATAAGACAGACTTTAGCCTCCCCTCAAGTTGTTACCTGGCTCCCATGAATTCCCACCATAACAAGCATTATATATTATTACTTTGAGTCTCTGAATATGAATGTCAACTTAGAACCTATGTCCATTAGTCTTCAAAATGTGTATTTCTCTTTCCCTAGTTCACAGTCACCTGATTAGAGAGGGTCATGAGTCCCTTTGAGAAAAGACTTGGGGATCATCACTGTCTATGCATGCCACAGCATTTTAGGGCTCTGCCTGTTATCAACCCAGGCAACTCTTCAGTCAGTGGGTTTCTGATCCAACTCTTCAGTTTCAATGGGTTTATGAGAATTGAGATCCTATCTTCTTGCCCTGTTGCTATTGCTATAAATATTAAGTGGCATGCTGTTGGGGGTCCGTCTGTTTTGCTCCTGGGCACACTATAGGCTCTCAATTATCTCCAATATTCTCTGTGAATCAAGATTCCCCTAGCTGACCCCCTAACTTTTTCAGTCTTAATGAACTGTGCCATTTAAGCACTACCATCTGGCTTCTGTTGCCTTGACCCTGTCATCCTCCTGGAATTAACTAGCCTAGGTCTGTGACCGTCTCTCCTACCACTGGCCTTGACCTGCAGAGGTGTGGCATTCTCGAACATCTTGGTAATGTTAATCCAGGGCATTCCTAATGGCCTTAGTGGATTGCATGTTCTCAGGGCTTCCTGTAGAGCATAAATCTCTGAAGGTTTCTGGGACTCATCTCATTCATGTGCCCCAGCATGTTGCTTCCTTGTCTTCTTTATTCCTTCTTCTGTTGGCTTCTGGAACCACTGTGTTAATCAGATTTCCATCACTGTGGTCAGAATACCTAATAAGAACAACTTAGAGGGTAAAAAATTGGGGGGGTACCTCATAGTTTCAGAGGTCTCAGTCTATGGTTGGCTGATTCCATTGCTCTGGGCCTGAGATAAGGCAGAACATCATGGCATGGTGAAGGAGAGCTGCTCAACTCATGGCAGCCAGGAAGCAGAGAGAGAGCCAGGAGCCAGGAGCAAAATATAATCCCCAAGGCCATGTTCCAATGAACCTACTTCCTTTAGCCACACCCCACTTGCCTACAGTTACCACCCAATAATCTATTCAAATTATTAATCCATCAAATGAATTAATCCATTGATTAAATTGCATCCCTTATAATCTATTTCACCTCTTAACATTTCTGCATTGCCTAACACATGAGCTTTTGGGGGATACTTTATATCCAAACTGCAACAACCATTCAGACATTTCCCATGTATTGACAGCAGGCCATCATTTCCTTTGCTTCAGAGAAGCACCACAGCAGCACATCTGCCCCATCCTTAGTTGTTTGCCTGGGGTTTAGCTCCTTTGTCCAAGGAAGTGGCCTAAGTCAACAAATTCTCACATATCCAGCTTATTTATCAGGCTCTCTGGCAGGTAAGTAACCAGAAGACTGCACTTGAGCCTCTTGACTCCTTGACTCTTCACTGCTGTCTCTGTCTTTGTTCCTTCTTCCCTCCCTATTTCCCAGGGTCTGAGGGCTCCTTCGGTTTCCTCTGGTTCTTTTTTTCTCCCTCTTGTGTATTTCCCCCAAATAAATCTCTTTCACATCTAACTCCATCTTAATGTCAGTGTTTTTTGGACGACTTTGATTAACAGGGCTGACTTAATCTTTCATCATTGAACTTGCTCAATAGTTTTCTATTCTGAGCTATTTTTAACCCCATCCTTAAGAACTTTCAGAGATTTGCTCAAAGTCACATATATAGGAGGTAGAAACTGTCAGATCTTGACATCAAATAAGAGGATGTTTGTTACCATTGGACTTATCAGAGAATGGTTTCTGGAGGGGGACATTTGGAAGATAACTCTAGGGGGAGCAGAGTTTTATCCTAAATGATGAGAAAGAAGAAACAATGAATAGAGACAGGAATGAGCAAGGTTTGCATCTCGGTATACATGTGTTTGGTTCTCATACATATTGAAAACTTTGTGTGCATCTATCTATGTGTGCATTAGGATTACTTAGTTAATGCAGACCCAGAATGTGAGTAGGCCATATGCAGGGACATCAAAACAGGAGAAAAATTCAGCTTTGATAACCTTCTCCAAATTTTGTAATTTACCAAATATGGAGAGAGAGCTATTTTAATTTTAATACACATTCAAATTTTCTTTTAAGGCTAAGTATTATATTTATGATCCATTTTAGACAAGAGGCCACCTTAATCTTTTCAGCACTTGGCCTTCACAGGTCTCAGTTCTTAGGTCCTGAGTGGGGGTGAGGGAAAGGTGTGGGTGGCTTTTTTGTTTTACCTTGGGAGCAGAGGCTTTCTTCCGTATAGCCAATCAGTCCAACAGGAGGGAGGAAACACAACTACAGTAGCTTTGTACTTGAACAGGGTGATAATCTTCTTTCCCTTGCCCTCCTCCTCCAGTTTCTTGCTGGCTGGGGCTCCTAGAATCCCTGGAGAATTCTAGGTGGAAGCAGAGATCACTGAGCAGTGAAAGTGAAAATAATGAGTCCCCTTGTCTGTGACTGTTCCTGTCACATCCAAGAGAGACTCTGCAAGCTCTAGTGCTGAGCGAGCATCAGAGCCTGCCCTTGCCTGCCTCTGCTCAGCTCCTGCTCTGGGCACACATCCGTGGCCTCTGCTGCAAGCCCCAGCCACCTTGGCTGTGCAGGCGGCTGTGTGTGCAGGGAGCTGGGGAAGCTGGCAACTCCAGGAGCACGTGAGGGAGCTGAGTGGGCGAGGGGGAGAGGTGTCTTCATTCCATATGCAAGTCACTTAATGAGAAAGCTGCATCTGCTGTGCAGCCCCCAACCTGGGGAAGGCTGCCAACTTTCCTTGTGGGTGGCTGCAGCAAGCCTGGCCTGCTCACAGACTTGTTCTCCAGCCATCCCTGGGTGCAGCTGAGGCAGGGGAACAGTTTCTGCAGGCAGGCAAAGAGGGTGATCAGGGGACTGAAGTCTCCTGGTGTGCTTGCAAGAATTCCAGCCCTGTGTTCTCTGGAGGGATAATTTCCACTACTTTTTATTGCTTCAGGTACTGTTAACTCTGCCATATTAAGTTTCTTTCCCTGAGTTGATTCAATGCAATCTTGAACCGATGCACAGTCTTCACTCAGACTCCTCCTATGAACTTCACCCTTAAATGTTGTTTTGTCTCCATTTCCCTTCCCAGACAAACTTTCAGAATCATTATCACTATCTTATACCTGATTCTATTATTCCCACCCTAATACTGATTCTATTCTTGTGGCTCTTTTGATCAGGTTTCTCTTTTGCCAGAACTGAGTGCTCATGGCTCTATACAACATTACACTTCTTTTCTGGTCCCATTCAGAGTGATTCTTCATGGTGTTTGGCAAGGTTGAAGCCCTTCTTTTTTGCAGGTATCTCCCATGGATTTTGTGGCCTCCAAAACTGCACCATTCTCTGGTGGCTTTTCTAGTGCCTCGGTAGGGTCCCTCACTACTTCCTTCTGAGCATACTATTCTGAAGGCTGATCCTCTGCCCTCTTTTTACTCCTTTTCTCTTTCTCCTTCTTCCTCTTCTTCTTCTCTTCTTTTTCTCCCCCTTCTCCTCTTCCTCCTCCTCCTTCTTCTCTCTCTCTCTTTTTCATGAAGTATTTATTTTAGATGATAACCAGAACATCTGTTCAAAGAATATTTTTCATTTTTTCAAAATATAAAAATAAAGAAAATTGCAAAGTATAACATAACTTGCCTGCATATCTTCACCATGCAAAATCAATGACTTAGTATTTTGTCTCTTTGTATCTAATATATTCATTTTTCTTTCTGAGGAAATTTAATGTTACAGAAAAAAATAGTTTCCTTCAACCAACATCTGTATTCCTGTTCCCTTCCTCTCTTCCCAGGAGGCTGCGTTGCACTCCATGCCTGTAGTTGAATGTACATAGGTATCTGTAAGTGATACAGATAACTTGTTCTGTCTCTGGTGTTTGTCACTGAGCTTTTAATATACTTAGAGAAATCCAGTTTATTCCTTTTAATAATTATACAGTATTGTATCATTAATATATTGTGTATATTATTTGTGAATTATTTGTGATACAGCTTCTTATTAATAGGCATTTCCTTTCTTTTTAATATTTTCTTGTTAACACCAAAAAATGTGCTTCAATCAGCATCCTTGGATACAGTTTTTAATGCACATATATGGAAGTTTTTTCTAAGGCCTATACTTAGAAGTAGAATTGCTAGGTTATAAAGTAAACTATTTTCAATTTTATAAAATATGCCATTTTTCCTACTAGTAAGAATGTACTAATTTACATTCTTAGTAGCAGTTTATAAGAATATCATTTCACCCAAATTTGTGTCTGCACTTGATAGTGTCATACTTTAAAATTCTTGACAATCAATGAGTGAAAAATTATATCTCATTGTTGCTTTAATTTGTATTTGTCTATTAATAATAGCTTACAATTACATAGCACTCACTTTGTGCCAACCACTGTTCTAAGCAGTTTACATATATTAACTTAATTCATCTTCACAACACTTTCAGGCAGTTTCTGTTACTGTTGTCCCATTTTACAGACCATGAAAATTAGGAGTGATAACTTGTCCCAGATTTTATAGCTGGCAAGGTAGTAGTGGCTCCAGTATTTAGTCCTGGCCCCTGAGCTGCACCATGACATCATCCAGATTCTAAATTCAGGACAGAGCTAGTGTTCATTCATACATTTGATTCATACATTTTCTCTTCTATAAAGTTCCCTTCTTATATCCTTAGATTTTTTGATTAGGTATTTGTCCTTTATTTCCTTATTCTTTAAAAAAATCTACATAACTTGGCATAACTTCTTTTTCTGTTACATATGATGTAATCATATTCCCAAGATATGACTACCTTTTTGTCCTTATTTATAGCTTTTGTTTACATTTTACTTATTTACTTTTTGAGTCTCAATATGTTGCCCAACTGGCTTTGAACTTTTGGGCTCACGCGATTCTCTTGCCTCTCAGACTCCTAAGTAGCTGGAACTACAGGTATATGCCACTGTGCCTGGTATGCTTTTATTTTTACCATATCCTTCTTTTAACTTTTTTTCCCCTTTCTTGAACAGTTCTGCCTATTTTGCTAGCTTTTCTCAGTTAATATCTATATCTCAACTTCTCATAAAAGTTGAAGACCTGCTCAGATTTCTTCAAGAGTATCTTCATACTTGTATATTCTGCCTGGGACCTTAAACATCAGATATCTTAAATGACTGCATCCTCCTTCTCAAATAAATTCTCCCTTCAGTATTCTCTATTTTCATAAATAGCACGACATTTTAAATCACATAGTCTGGCTCTACTTTTTTTTTTAAGTTTTTTTAATCTGTTCTTTTTAGGTATATATGACAGTAGAGTATATTTTGACCTATTATATATACATGAATTATAACTTTCCATTCTTGTGGTTGTACATGATGTGTAGTTACATCAGTCGTGTATTCTTATATGAATATAGGAAAGGTATTTCTGATTCATTCTACTGTCTTTCACATTCCCATCCCCTCTCCCTGCTTTTTGCTTTTCCTTTTTCTTCATTTCTTACACTAAATCAGGAAACAACTTGTACAATATCTTTCAACATATAGTCCCTGCTTCAGCAGCCACTGCCTAACCTAAGTACTTGATTACTGAAGACCTTATAGTTGTAACAGATTCCAAATTGTTCTCCTAAAAAGTTAAGTCTTTTTGGTTATTTCCCATTTTTTGTTGGAAATCCTTTTTGCTCCTCCCTGCCCCGACTTGGGTCCGTCACTCACTTTCTTTTAGCTGCCTTTTTAAAAAGGCTTCTGTTCCAGTCAGCCAATATAGCCTCTTCCTGATCCAGGCACCTGCTCATTACTCCTCTGACACCCACACCCTGCCTTGTCTTCCTGGAGCTCTTTCTCTCTTAACTCTGATACGTCCATGTCCAGCTGTCTCCCCATTTTCCCTCTAAGATCTTTTTCTGCATAGTTTCCATCTCTGACATATCCTAGCACATATTTCTGGACCACTCATAGGGCACTTAATCAGAGGTTGCCTTGCATTGTTATTCAGTCGTTTCATTAGGCTCTATTGTCAGATCCTGTAGGGAGGGGACCATGTCTTACATTTCCTTTGTATGATCCACAGCACCTTGCACAGTATGCTACATACACAAGGTGTTAGTGGCTTTTTGTGTGAAGGATGGATTGCAAGCTGGCACCTTTTACCCAGAGTGAAATTGGCACACCTCCTCTCAAACAAATGCGTTCTCTAATGTCAGTGCTGTACTTTGGTGGGAACGCTGAGTTTCCAAGGCTGTGTGTGGGTGGATGCATCTAGCTCCTCCTTCTGAAAGTTTGTCATTGTGTTTTCATGCAACCAAAAGCAGAGAAACAAAAAACTGCTATTTCCTGTTCCCTTGATCTGACCACTGCTCTGATCCTCACAGGTGCTAGTCTTTCTCAAATGCTAAATGACAGCAGAGATGGCAACAGGGTTGAGTGGATGAGAAACCAGTAGAGATGCATGAGAGGGGAATCATCCTATAATTTAGAATGATAAATGTCTATAAGCAATTATTTAAATAGCAAACTGATAGGCCTTCAGTTAGCCCTTGCTGAGTTAGTATGCCTCCTATGAGGAACTACAGAATTACTTTGTTTCAATTTCTCTTTGTAGAAAGATTATAATCTCTGCCCTTTTCCTGACTCCAACAGTAGATTTTGTAGGTAGTTTTTATTTTATTGTTTTTCTGCTTTTATTTTTTGCAGTGTTAGGAGTGGGATTTAGGGCCATGAAAATACTAGGTAAGCGCTCTGCCACTGAGGTGCATCCTCAGCCCTTCCAAACGGTTTTTAAAGAGCAAACTTTCTGAACTATTTTTTTTTGTCTTACCAGCCATCCCTCCCACCTGTGAACAAGCTCAGGTGCCCCACTAAGTCTATCCAGAACTGACATGAACCTCTGCATCGTAAAGGCTTCATGCCACCTGCTGGTGGGCCAATTCTCTGTCTCGCTGTTTCGGTCTTAGTGTTTCCCTCTCTGCTCAGCATCCTTGGTTGGTAACACACATTTGGGAGTCTCTTTTGAATACAGTTATGTGTTATTTAATGATGAGAACATGTTCTGGGAATGGTGTTGTCATCAGATGCTGTTCTTCAGTGTGTGAACATCATGGAGTGTACTTACACAAACCTGTGTGGTCTGGGTCCATCACTCAATGCAGCCTCTTGTTGCTATCAAGAGACAGAGTAAGTAAACATGAGATATATGAAGTTGTGGTTGACATAACAAAGCACACTTGTAGAAGTACCGTCTAAAATGATGATAAAAATATTGTACATACAAAAGCCAGTAACAGTTTTTTATTATCATAGTCAAGTGGTTTGTACTGTATGTAATTTGTATATGTCATACTTTTACACTACTGCAGTGCAGATGTTCATTAACAACAGTATCACTGTGAGCATGTGGGTGAAGTGTCATGTTCAGACATTAGCACAACTACAATGTCACCAGGCAATAGGAATTTGTCACTCTATTTTTGCAGCCCTTCAAATCCAGGCCTTGGGCTGATTAGGTATCTAAATAAATAAGATGCTGAAGAAACTGTCCTCATCCTGGGACCTCCATCTATGCCTTTTCTTCCCTGTGGAACTCTGCTCACTCACATTCCTGTGGAGTCAGTGAGCAGTGACTGCAAGGGAATGGATTCAGTTCCCTCTGATGTCTGTTTTCTTTTGGTCTCCCTTTTCTGTTGACGATCGGCAAGTCTTTCTGATTCCTGAGAGCCTATTCAACAGCAAAGCCAGCAATTCTTGAGGGGTAGTGAGGAGGGATCAGTGACACGAAGGAGAAGTTGGTGGAAAAGCTATTGATCTGGAAGTTTTGTGCATGTGATGCAGAACTGTGAGGTTAATCATTCCACCTAAGCTGCAGAGCAGAGGACAGCACCTGGCCAGGAGCAGGAGAGTCTCCTTGCTCTTTACTGTCTCTCTGCCCTACTTTCCCTGTCCTTTCTTAGAGGAGTCTACCATCAACACCTTTTCTAGTACACGACTTTCAGCATCTTTTTGTGCCTATTTGACAGGGTTTTGTATGTCAGTCGTCCAGAAAGAATGATAACTTCATTCCCATACAATAAAATTTAAAAGTGACGTTATCAAATAACCAAAGTGAATAAGCAGAAAAGCATAGACAGGAAATATAGCTGGGGTGGAGCAAAGGCAGTAGCCAGGGGCAGCAGAATAGTAGGAATCCAGAGCAGAAACAGGTGTTCATACACATATGAGGTACTACTTTGGGAAAGAAAGCCCCTTGATTGGGTCCTAACTCCCTAAATCTAAGGTGAGCCAGTACTTGGTGTGACTGCTATGACTAGATTGTAAAAGCTGAATAGAACCCAGTTCACCTGATAATACCTGAAAGAGGTAGTGTTTGTCTCCTCTTATCTAGCCCGCACAGTACTTTCTGTAGAGTAGCTGCTGAATAAATATTTAATGCTTTGATGAATGAGCAAATGAATAGAACCATGGGGAACATTTTGTTGCTGGCATATCAAAGACTGGTGAAGGGATTGATTCTAATTCTGGCTACCTAGATTTCTCAATTGGGAAACTATCAGATCCCTGAGGGTTAGTTAGAAGAATATCCTGGAAGTAGTGAATTAAACTCAAATTTAATAATTTCAGGTTAGGAATATTTTTCCCATATCCTTATCTATCTGAGAAATAAGAGGACACAAAAAATGATTGTGACAGTATCCTCCAGCTAGTTTTCTCTTCCTAGGTAAGACTGTACTTCCTGGCTTCCCTTTCAGTTCAACCAACCAGATAACTGAGTTCTGGCCAACAGAGTATGAGTGGAAGTAATTTCTGACACTCTCAGAACATCTTCAAAAATAAATTCATATTCACTTTTCCATATTTGTTCCCCAAGGGCTTGGTGTATATAATATGGTGCTCTAGAGATCAAGGATTGGGAAATGAGAGAGCCACAGCTAAGGGAAGTGAGTCCCTGACTTGCCACCTGAGGAAGTATCTCAGATAGATGGGGAATATGTCCCTGCTACTTTACATGGGTGAGAAATACCATCCACTGAGATTCAGGTTTGTCATATCATCTAGTGCTATTAGAAATGATCAAGGGATATAATTGTGCTATGCTATGGAGAAGAGGTCTCTCTCTACATTCTTCAGGGTAAATTAAACCAAATTGCTCTCTGAGTGCTTCAGGCCTTATGGCTTAATTATTGGAAGTTTTAAAGTTGATTGCTCAAAAAGTTTTTATTTGTTTGTTTTTCTACTCATTCTAATATCTAAGGAAAGTGATGAGAGTTGAAGGAGGGAAATGTAAAGAATGATAAGACAAGGACTTTATCCTTATGAGACTTCCAATTGAACTTGGTGCTTCTGATGTTGATTGGTGGCCTAATATCTTGGGCACCTAAGCTTGGCTTGTAAACTGGTCTCAAAACCCTTATGTTTTTAGCCTGCTACTGCTTAAACCATTTACTTCCTTCTCATTACCAACTGTATCATTTTCAATAGATCCTAGTAAACTACTGTAGGTTGATACTTTGTTGATTCTGTTTTTTCCTGGTTCTGGACTCAATCTTCTTTCACATTAGGCCAACAATAGTGATTAATCTGGAGAGGTCAATTCTTTTGTAGTGAAACTTGGATTAGTGTTGGTTTCCTGATCAATGATGAGAAACAACTTATGTTGACTGAAAAGAGACCAAATGGTAAAGCAAACATAGCAAAAGTATACTTCATGTACTATCTGCTGCTCCTAAAGTTTGAGCAATCAGGTTACAAAGGATGAAAGCTCCCAGTTATAATATGGTCATGGCAGCTTGTCCATTGCTAATGGGATCCAGGTGCCATCTCCATGCCTCATTAATAGTATAAGCTTCAGTGTTTCAAAGCCATACTTCCCAGGAGGAACCCCAACCAGAAATACCAACTGCATTTTGACATTTGGATGGGATTGAAATATTTACATTTGTATAATGTAGCTGGAAGACATGTTCATCATAACATATAGGCATATCTTATTAGTGACAAGAATAAGCACAGAGGAAGGTAGCTTGTTGTTTTTATTATTAAGCTATTAAGTATCTGCACAAAGTATTTACTGTGTCCAAGGCACTGAATTACACGTTTTGGAGAATACATGGAGAGTGTTAGCAAAGAACAGCAAGGACCTACTTTCTCTACTTTGAAGGACCTTGGTATTTAATGTGAAAAAGATGTGCAGACACTTATAAGGTAGTAATTCCAACAATGGATGGAGACATAAATAAGGAGGAGATAGGAAAAGCTTCCTGCAGCAGGTGGCACATGCTTGGTAGGATGAATAGAAGTTAGCTAGTCTAAGGTCCATGACTGATTGGGTTGGGGAAGGTATCATATAGCTTTAGACACATGACTTGCCTACAGAAATATCATACAATTTAGTGTGTATGTGTGTGTATTTAATGTGCTGCATATTTATAACAATAATATTTTTGGGATTTTGGGGTAGTGTGAGCTCTTTGTTGAGGTTATGTTCTCATAAGGTGACTTATTAAGTAATTAAAGCAATTTTATTATGCTTTTCTATGATTTTCCATATTTATAGTCTCAATTAGGAAAGAAAATACAAACTTTTGTTAGTTTACATAGCTCAATTTGAGTCCAAATAATATGTGCCCAATAATAACTTTCACTTATTGAACATCTTTTATGTACCAGGCACTTCACATTTAATCATCACAACAATATAATTAATTATGTATTGTTATTACCATTTTGTCTACTAAGACTCTGAGGCTCAAAAACGTTAAGTGGCTTACAAGTGGTCAGACAACTGAGAGATCAAGGGAAAGATTGAAGAGTCCCCAAATAGGTCCATACACATATGGTCAGTTTATTCTAATGAAGTTGTCATTGTCATTTTATGGGGAAAGGATAGTCTTTGACAAATGATTTAGTTCAATTGGGGATGCCTTCCAGGGAAATAGTCCAAATCATGTGATATGTAAACATGAAAATTGGACCTCCTGATGGTTATTGCAAATGTATGAGTTCTTGTCTATAGAATGCTTCTAAGAGAACATACCTCACTTTTCTATGCCTGTTTATGGTAAACAAACCTGTAGTTTGCTCTTTTGATAGAGAATGTTTATGTTACCCAGGGAATTATTAGCTTATACCAGAATATAAAATGGAGATGATTCAAGAGCAAACTACTCCCTTTGGGTAACTCTGGTGCCTGTGTGACATGCATCACCTGGAAATCTACCTCCATTCTGGGATGGTACAGACATTCTGACATGGAAGAAAGGACATGGGAATTCTGCTGGCAGTTTTCAGGAACCTCCATGCTTTGCTCCTGTTTTGTTGCAAATTACATCCTTAAAATGTTTAGTGAGGTTTAACATTGAATAATATCTGATTCCTGTCAATCTGATTATACTATGTGAATTTAATGTTATTTCAAACCTATTTACTTTTAATATAATAACTTATATGATTGAGTTTAGGCATAACATTTTTCTATTTGTCTTTTTTGTATTTTGTTCCTAGTACACTCTTCCCAGATTCTTTTAGGTTACTTAAATCTTAGATTATCTTATTTCCTCAACCAGTTCATTAGAAATAATTCTTTTTTGTGATGGTTTTAGTGTTTGTTCAGGGATAACAATATTATTCTTAATTTCTAAATTCCAGAGAAATGAAAACTTATAGTCCCATAAAAATCTGTACACTAATATTTATAGCAGCTTTATTCTAATAGTTTCAAACTGGAAACAGCCACAATGTCTTTCAATGAATGAATTGTTAAACTATGACATATTGATATCATGGAACACAACTAAACAGTAAAAAAGGAAGAAACTATTGATACATGCAGTTATGTGAATCCCCAGAGATCCATTCAGGAAAAAAAGTAGTCAATCTAACAGATTAAATGCTGCATAATAATATATATGTGTACAGATTTTTAAATTACAATATCTTAGAAATGGAGATTAGACCAGTGTTTGTTAATGATTAGAAAATGTGAGTAGGGACTAGATGAGACTTTAAAAGGACAATATAAGGGATCCTAAAG
Organism: Geosciurus inauris; assembly: GCA_004024805.1. Taxonomy (NCBI): domain Eukaryota; kingdom Metazoa; phylum Chordata; class Mammalia; order Rodentia; family Sciuridae; genus Geosciurus; species Geosciurus inauris. The sequence goes on from PVHX01005950.1 coordinate 21,227, forward strand.
GTTATAAAACTGTTCTGTATCTTGACTGTGGTGAAGAAAACAAATAACACATATGAAAAATTGAATAGAACTACACAGACGTTTGAGTACAGGGGAAACTACAGACATCTGAATTATACCAAGAGATTATAGCAATATCAGTATCCTGGTTATGATACCATACTAAAATTTTGTAATATTTTATCATTGGAACAAATGTGTAAACAGTGTGTGGGATCTTGCTGCATTATTTCTTACAATTGCATGATAATCTATAATTATCTCAATTAAAATTTTAATTAAACTTATAATCAGAGTCAATTATTGTACCAAATACCACTTCATATACTTTTCACTTATCATTTCATAAATTAGCTGTATAATTCCATTGTACTTAGCTACCAACTTTGTGTCATTAATATATTTTACATATGCATAAGTTATAAACCCTATCCCACAGTTACATTTGCTTTAAATATAGTCCTTGATTTATATACTTTTGACTGACTGAATTTTCATTCACCACATTTGATTAATATTAGTCAGATTTCTATTATTATAACAAAAACTTCAGATAATCAACAAATAAACAAAAAAGGTTTATTATGGCTAATGATTTCAGAGGTTCCAGTCCATCATCAGTTGGCCTTACATTTATGTCTGTGATGAGACAGTACATTGTGGTGGGAGCACATGGCAGGAGCTAACCTCATGGCAGGAAAGTGAAAGAGGAAAAGGAAGGAAACAGTGTTCCACAATCCCATTCAAGGTAACATCTAATACCTAAAGAACTCCCACTAGGTCCTACACCTTAAAGTTTTTACCACCTCCCAATAGTACAAAGCTGGGGACCAAGACTTTCTCACATGAGCCTTTGGGGGACACTCCAGATCCAAAGTATAGCATCAGCTCTCCAAAAATGTGGTTTACTAGTTCAGTTACTACTATATATTTATTAACTGTGAGCAGTTGTACAAGATATAAAATTTGCTGCTACCTCTTCAGTTCACAAATCACAACATAAATCACAGATGCACATCATGATTGGTACTTATCATGCTGCTTCTTTCAAAATCTAACATTCTGTCATTGGGTATCTCTTATTTAGTTTATGCATAGACAACAAATTATGCAAGTATGCCACATTCTTGGTTCCCATAGACAAACTCACATATCATTTTACCAAAATAGATACCCAAATAAGGAAGTTGGCCAATAAAGATAAGAGTATGTGAAAAGAAAGAAAAGAGATTATGCTGGAGGCGAAGTTTGAGTGGAACTTCATTGGAGTTAAGAAGAAACATCTACATTAATATTGACACTGCCATCCAGGGTAGTCTGAGGAGCTTGGTGAAAGTGTTCTGGAAAATTTCATTCATCAAGATAAATGAAGAAAGTATCTATGAAGGAAAAGGTTAATGGTGTCCTAGAAGAGGAAATGCTACCAAAATACTTGCACATTCACATTAAAAGAAATTTCAGAGATATTTCATGATATTGAATCCACAATGGCTAAAATAGCAGCTGGTCTATGCTTAATGAGGAATAAAAAATGTTCCCAGCATAGGAAAAATGCTCACTCTGTGTCAGTTTATAAAAAGTGAAGACAACTACTTTTCAAACTATTCTTAATAATTCATTTTATAACAAAACATTTCAATTCTCAACATTTCTAATGCTTTAATTATAGTAAACCAAATAAATATTAATTATATCATTTTAAAATTTTCTTATATATTTATATACTCAAGTGAAAGTTAATATTTGAAATGATTTTATTAGTGCTTTATAGTTATACATATTAGTGGGCTTCATCTTGACATAATCATACATACATTGGATATATACTTAGCTTCATTTCAGTCCTCCAGTACTTCCCCTGCCCCTCTCCTCCCTCTCCCTGTTCTCCTTCCTCTACTCTACTGGTCTTCCTTCTATTTATTTATTATTTTTAAAATGGTACTCTATAGATACATAAGGGTGAAATTTACTGTGGTATATTCATATATGTATGTAGCATAATTTGGTCAATTTCATTCTGCAGTTGTTTCGTTTTTCCATCTCTCTTCTCTCCCCCTCAACTCCATTAAATGATGAATAAATAAATAAAATGTGGCATATATACACAATAGTTTTACTCATTCATAAAGAAGAATGAAATTATAGCATTTGCTGGTAAATGGATGGAACTAGAGAGCATCATGCCAAGTGAAATAAGCCAGACTTAGAAAGTCAAGGGTTGAATATTTTCTCTCCTATGTGGAACTTAGGACAAAATAACAGAAAA
>PVHX01005950.1:23592-106265 GCA_004024805.1 Geosciurus inauris
CCTTCCTTCCTTCCTTCCTTCCTTCCTTCCTTCCTTCCTTCCTTCCTTCCTTTCCCCTCCCTCTCTCTTTCTTTCTTTCCTGAAATAATGAGACAGGAAAAATCCTAGCATTTTGTATTTACTTACTTACTTACCTTTTCTGTTGCTCTTCTTGCCTCCCTGTATAATTTAATGCCCATGTGGAGGCATTCAAATACTCCTTGTATTTCTCCTCATGAAAAAGTCTTTCAGCCTTAACTTACCTAAATATTCTGTATCTGACCCTCATATTTAAAGGATATCTTCACTGGGTGCAGCATTATAGGTTGATAGTTGATTTTCTTTCAGCACTTTAAATGTGTCATTCCATTTAAATTGAATAATCTTTGTTGATGTTTTCCTATATGAAATATGCACTCCCCTGACTTCCTTGAGCTGCTTTGAGATTTTCTCTTTTTCTGATGTTTAGCAGTTTGCCTACTATTGTTTTCCTTATATTCATTTGTGTGGGCTTGTTGAACTCTTGGATTTGAATATTATTTTTCATCAAATTGGGCAAGTATTCAACTATTGCATTTCTTTAAATATTTTTTCTGCCCCATTCCCATTGTATTTTCTGTGCTTCTATTTTATGTATGTTAGATTGTTTGAAATTACCCCATGGATCCCTGAGGCTTTTCATTTTTCTTTTATCAGTTTTAATCTCATTAAAATTGGACACCTCTTATTGAAAACTTCTAAAATTTATAAACTCATCTGTCATATCTAATCTACTGTTAGGCCCATCTAATAATTTAAAAAATTTAAGCCTTTGTACTTTATCCTTCTAGAATTTTCCTTTCATTATTTTTAACAAATATTTCTTTGTTTTCTCATTAAGATGATATTTTTTCTTGGATTTTTAAAAGTTATTTGAACATATTTTTAAAAAGTTGCCTTCAAATCTTTGCTAAACCCAACATCTGGTTCACTTGATGGGGTGTTTCTCTTAACTGATATTTTGTCTTTGGCTAGGGGTCATATCTTCTCATTTAGGCATGTTTAGTACATTTTTATAGTTTAGTAGACATTGTTGCTGTATACCATAGTGATTGGTTTATATAAACTTTGAAAAGTTACTTTTATTCTAGGAGGTAATTAAATTACTGAAGTGGTCTTGAACTTATAAATACTTGAATTTTTGCTTTATTGGGATAATTTGTGGAAAATACAATATATTTCCAAAGTCACTTAAGTTTAGCAAATCTCAGTTCTCATACTGTGTCTCCCCTGCAACCTTTGTCAGTATTTGCTTTTACTTTGTTGGGGAGGGTCTAGTATGGCATATTCTCAGGCTTGTTTCTTAATTCTAAGGCATGGCCTATGGGTGTGTCAGTTGGATTCCCATGGAACTAACAAGATGTCAATGCAGTCCCTCCACACAGGTGGCCAAGACTTTGGATGCTCCCCAGAACTGTTTTACCTTCAATATAATTCTTTGCTTATCACTCTACAGCATTCCCTGTCTTGTAAGACTCACCTGGTCTTACCCTGGGGAATATGCAACCCAGCCTTTAGCCAGAGTTTTTTTGGGAAAGCCCTACATAGTTTTCTCTCCTACTCTCTTAGATGTGCTACTTCCTCTTTTCTGGTTCTTTGCCTTGCAGATCCCAGCTGTCTCAGCTCCTCTGAACTATGAACTCTGCATCTTTACCTAGTATGGCTACTGTGTTAAATTGGATCTCAACTCATGATATTAAGATCAGGAAATTATACACAAAAAGAAACCTGAGAGAGTCATGGGGCTAACCTCAAGAGTTTCCCATCTTTCAAAGACTGAAATGTGGAATTACCTGTTGTCCAGTACCTGAAAGTAATTGATTCATATATTTTATTCAGCTCATGGTCCGTTAAGTTGATAGGGCTAATCTCCTAATTAATATGTGTTATTCAGAAGTGGCAGTCTCATATTCCATTTTGAATTGATCAATGTCTAAGAGTCAGAGGCCCAGTTCATAGAAAAGGAAAACTAATTTGACATGTCCTAGCCCCTGAAACATCATCTAAGTGAGAACAACTGATACCTCATCATTCATTTTCTACTTATTCTTTTTCTCTATCCACACAATACTGAGAACATCTTATTTTGATGTTTATGCTTATGAATGAGGTTCATCCAAGTACTGAATGCACCCAGGAATAAACTTTGATCTTCATATGTTATCTAGTCACTGCACACTCATTTTCTTGAGAATATTGGCATGGCAAGACAATGAAATGAGTGAAAATGAACAAAACCATATTTCTTGGTTCTAAGGTCCCCTTCTTCAGTTTTATTGGCTCTGAAATGTAAATTTATTTTGCACTGGAAGTTCAAATTTTCTTTTGTTTTCATAAAAAACTAATATAAAATTGATGCCTTACCTTAAAAAATAAATGGAATTTATCATCAAGAAAGATATTTGTAGGCAATTAGTAATTTGCATTCTACTCAGTTTCTATTTCTTTTGGCCCAAGATTTCCAAATACTTTTCCTGTAGTATTGCTAAAAATTGCTTCTTTTCTTCACAGAAGAGAAAACAATTGATTTTTTAAAGCAACAACAGTGGATTTAAAGAATATGCCAGGAGAAATGGCTCTGTGATGTTAAAATGCATTTGTACTTAAAAATCCGAGGTAATCTTTCCTAAATTTCATTAAGTATAGGATAAAACATCATGATGATGATAACAGATAATGGTATCCTAAGGGAGGCCTTACCTGAAAATAGGGGAATTGACCTGAGAACCCTTGAAAGCTGAAGACCTGAAGACTTAGTTAAAACTCTAGAATTCCATTTCTAATTTCATGATCCTTTCATCAGATATTTCCTGAGCCAATATAGATTAGCTCAAATTAAGGGAGACTTTATTATGGAAGATTGATTATAGGTGTATTGTTCACCCACCCGGAAGAACATTTCCCATCACATTGCCATGTCTTATTTAAGGAAAGAAACACTTCTCCTATCTTGACATGTTTATCATTGTGTGCCTGAGCTAATTATCTCTGTGGGCTTAGTTTAGCTTCTGAAACTGATAGATTATTATCACATCCCCTTGATGCATGCCACACATGTGCAGCTGCATGCCAAGAGGGGAACACTTTTGAAGTTTCATCTTTGTAATTTCCTGGGAATTGTATGTCAAAGATCACATCAATCTATGGCAGCATGTATTAAGAGCCTATGTAGAGGGTAAAGAATAGTCATGTATATATACAGCAATATACATACAATATGTATTTTATGTGTTACATGTGCCTGTATGTTGACTTTGCTGTTCTATGTAACTTAAAGTAACTGATGTTTTCATTGACTTGATTGCTTAGCTGAAATCTAAGGTGTTCTATTTCTCATTGGTTTATCTCTAAATTTCCTCCGTGTCAGGTTCAAAATTTAATAACTCTCCTCCTCTTCTGTCTATGTCTTCTAATCTAAACCCTTAAGGCATTTTAGCAGCTAACAGAGAGATAAACAGCATTCTTTCTGTAATTGGTAAAGTTAGGGTACTCCATATTCATTACAACTTGAAATACACCAAAGCCACCCTGCTGGCACAAAAACTGGGGACAAAATATTAGCAGGGAAGATTTCATCTAAGCCACTGACTTTATAATTCATCTTTTTCTAAGGGGACCCTGACTAGCCATTCAGAATGGTTGCTACCAACTAGGGAACAATGGGGTTGGAACAAACACTTAACCTTCCCACAAATGTTCTTTGGTCCTCAGAACCTCTTGGGCACTACCTTTTTTCCTGTCTCCAAGAATTATACCCATAGCTAGGTCCAGCTGATATATTGAATGATTGATGATATTTAGAGGCTGGCACTAATATGAACTGAATAAATTGGGGACTAACAATACGGCAAATGGCCCATTGGAACATTTTTTTTTTAATTCCATTTTTCTTAAAATCACTACCATACTCCCCAAAATGTAAGATCCTTGGTGTTTTTTTTTTTTTAAATTATGATCATTATGGCACATGGAGTATTGGTTGAATAAGAAAGGAAGCTATGTAGGGGGCCTGTGAGACCAACTACAACCCACATCCTAATATCCTGTTGCATAGATTCCAACTCCTGTGTGTTTTGTTTTTCAGTCTCAGAAACCTTGAAATCCCCATAGTTTCTGGTCAGTTATGTGCAGTGTGTTCCCTTAATTCCCTTGGCAGACATTTTCCTCACATATTTAGAGGTTAAAAGGAAGGAAGAAAAAACTTTCCAAAACATAAACCCCAAACTAAAAAGGAGATGTAGGAAATGTTGAAGCTGGGAGCCCGGTTACCGTGGCAACTTGGGTTTGCCAAGTTCCCCTCTCAGACAGCTGGACCTTGCTTGCAATGGTTGCTTCTCACATGGGCTTTGACCACCAGTTATGTGGCTCCAGCCAAGTTTGTTGAAAAGGAAAACTGGATTTGGCATGCTCCCATCTCCTGGGAACATCATCTACACAAGAGCTCCTGATTTCTTTGTTTGAAACCAACTTCAACCCTCATCCTTTTTGTGGGGAAGGTAGAGATGTCCAGAAGCAGAAAAAGTTTAGGAAAAAGGAAGAAAATTATCTGGTTGTTACAAGGAGCAGACTCTCTAGAACTTAAGGACAAGTATTTCTTGCTGTTGATATTCTCAAGAAACATTTTTGGCATTTTTTCTCAGGGACAAAGAACCATACTAGCAGTGAGACAGACCTTCACCTTAAGGTTTTAATGGTCCATGGCACATATGAAGTAGCAAGTGATGAGCACAGACAATATTTGAAGAAGTGCTGCCTAGATGCCGAACAGTTATGTGGGCTAACAGTGGGAATGAGTCAGGGACATCAGTTGGCATTCAGTGCTGGAACTCCTCTAAAGATAGACTAAATCTTTGCCAGTTATTGTTCCAACAGAGGATCAATATCCATAATATATAAAGAACCCCCCCAAAATTGCCACCATAAACACTAAGTAACATAATCAATAAATGGACAAATTAACTAAACATACACTTCTCAAAAAAAGCAATACCAATGGCCAAAAAATATATAAAAAATTTTTTCAACATCTTTAGCAATCAGGGAAATACAAATCAAAATTACATTGAGATTTCATCTCACTCCATTTAGAATGGCAGCTATCAAGAATAATACAAACAATGACAAATGCTGGCAAGAATATAGGGAAAAAGTATACCCATACACTATTGGTGGGATTTGTAAATTAATAGAACTACTATGAAAATCAGTACAAAGTTTCCTCAAAGAATAGAAATAGAAGCACCATATGACTGTGCTATCCCATTCCTTAGTATTTATCCTAAAGAACTAAAGTTATCATACTATAGCAATACCTGCATACCCATGTTTATAGCAGCACAATTCACAATAGCCAAACTAGGGAACCAGGCTAGTTGTCCATCAGTGGGTAAATGGATAAAGAAAATTTGTTTTATATATCATGTATGTATGTATATGTATCATGAAAATAGGACACCAGTAGTATAGAGGAAGGTTATTGGAGGAGGGAGGAGGAGAAAGAAAAAGGAGGTACTGGGGAATTAAATTGACCAAAATATAGTGTTCTATTGTGTGCATGTATGAATATGTAACAAATAATCTCATTAGCATGTGTAATTATAATGCACCAATGAAAAAATCAGTTTGGCTGGGGATGCGGCTGAGTGTTTGAGTACTCGCCTAGCATGCACAAGGCCCTGGGTTCAATTTCCCAGAACTGTGAATAAAAATTCACAATTTAAGAAAAAAGAAACAATTAGTGAGGAACAACTGCAGGTGTTTGAAAAAGAAGTAGATTAATAACATCAATGCTTAGGAGATTTACTATAGATGGCAAACCATTAGAAAGAAAGATACTGAAATGAGGAGAACCAAAACAGAAATTCCACCTACTATATTAGTTTGATTTTATTTACTCTTTCCTGAAAGGCCATTCTATTCTGCATGCTTCACAGAGAAATAAGGTAAACCATTCTTGAGCCCAAGTTTTCTGAGCTCTTTGAGAGAATTCGACTTTTTATGAAGCTAACTGGACTCCGTCTAATATGCCTTTGGTTTAAATGTCTCAAGAGCCAACCATGTCAAAAACTAATTTCTGTGCTTATATGGACATTATTTATCTCAGAAAATGGAAGTTTGGCATTGTTTTCTAGCAAGAAATGACATCTTTAACTCTTCTGAGACATTCCTCCTCAGTAGAGATGCCAAGAAGCCATTCTTTCATGAGGTGGCATAATCCTGTGCTCTCCACTGGGAAAATAACCTTGGAAATGAAGTCAGCAGGGTCCCGCTTTTAGACTTCAAGATAAGAAATATAAGTTCTCCCCTTACAAACCTATTACATATTATATGCAAAAGAAACATATTATCTTTTTAAAAAACTCTTACTGTTAGCGAGAATATTACATTTCAATCCTATGACTTTTCTTTTTTATTTTCCACATACTTCTAAATAAATAATGAAACTCTCTAAACATCTACCAACTGTGGTAAAGACCACTATAAATTCTAGTATGAATTAATGGAGCATCAGCATTCTAAAATACATACTTAAAAAAGAAATGCCAGTGAAATAAAAAATCCAGTTCAAGTAATAGTTATTGAGGGATGCTGCCCGCTGGTGCAGAGTACCAGTCCCTTGCTTGTTTTCAGAGAAGTATTGATACAGGAATCTATAAATAAATAATAGTTTGTATAATAACTGCTGCAATTGGCAGGAACAGCCAGAAACCATTTTAAAGATTGGTGGACACATGGGACACCACCACACAATGCCCAATAGACACTAATTCCACCTCTTTTCCTTTTCCCTTACTATGATTCCATTCATAGCTGACATTCCTTTTTTGGAGGGAGGAGTACTAGAGATGGAACCATGAAGAGACACTCTACTACTGAGCCACATCCCCAGCTCTTTTATTTATTTTTATTTTGAGACAGGATCTCACTGATTTGCCCAGGATGAACCCAAACTTAACAATCTCCTGCTCAGCCTTCTGAGTCACAGGGATTACAGGCCTAGTCGATAGCTGACATCCTATGTATTGTGCATATATGTCAGATATTACAATGGAAATAGAATCAAGATGTGAAGAGATGGAGTATCAATCATTACATGATTGGAGGAGTATTTTGTTCAGAAAGGAATTTGTTACTTCTTCTTTTCCCCAAACAAAAGGTCATTGCTTTCAAGAAAATATAGTTGTGTCTCAACTAATAAGGATTCTTAGCAGAAGAAAAGTACTAAAAAATATATATCTTTTAATGTTCTCTATTTCAGTTAATCATAAGAATATAGTGAGGTCTCTAATATTATCCCATTGTTACACATGATGAAGCTGATGCTTGAAGAAGAGAGGTAACTTTCTGAGATCATGCAGCTAGTGGGTATGAGGATAAGGATTTAAATGCATATCCATTGTGATGCCCTGCAGCCTTGTCTATTTGACCATGTCCCTAAAGAAGAATTTGTAGTTAACATATAAAATACTCCTACAGTAATGCTTCTAAAGAGCCTGGTGAGGCATGGTGAGGAGGTATTATGTTCTCCTAAGAAGTAAAACACTTTCTCAGTGATGCCTTATAGAAGGGATTGCAAATTCAAAATCCCACAGCATTTAGGAAGGAAATAAAAATGTGTGAGTTCGACTGGCTGAAAGATAATGGAAATCTGTAGGGCCAGGGAGAACTGGAGCATCTTGCCCTCCTCAAGACTGCAAAATCAATGCTTTTAAAAACACTCTGTGGTTTAATGAAACATTTATGTAAGATTCACTTATTTTTAGGCACCCTACCTTTTCAAGTTATCCATATACAGAATTATCATATGTAATTTCTCCAATGTACATGTTAAAAAGTTAAACTTCAAGTCAGAACCTTTGACATGTATGAACTAGTTGGGACCCAATCAGATAAGACTTATTATGATTTTTTATGTTAGCCCCAGAACAATGAAAGGGCTGTGAGCCCAGCCTCATGTTGGCTGACTTAGGAAGTACATCATGCCAGGCTCTACAGCCAGTCATGAAGTATGCAGTAAGGCCCAGAATGGAAGGGGTAGGGATTGTTGGTGGGAGCTCTAAAATCAGACATAGCACCAGAATTGATATGTGAGTCCAACTGTCTAGAAGCTTGATATTCTTTAGCAGCAGGAGATACACCAGGCCAGATATGGGAAGGTAGAGCAAAGGTGCACAATTTTATGAATAATGGAACAAAAATTCCTTAAAGGATTCTAGGATTAATACTTATAAGGAAATACCATCATCTTTATAAGATCAAAAGGACAGTAATCTAGTGGGATTATGACCTGGTGCTGCTGCTGTGGAAAACAGTGTTATGGATCCTCAAAAAGTTTAACATAGAGTGTCCATAGGACCCAGGGATTCTACTAATTATGCATCCAAGGAATTACAAACATGTGTTTGAACCAAAAACTTGTACATAGATGTTCACAGCAGCTCTTCACAATAGTAAAAATATAGAGACAACTCAAATGTTCATCAATGGATGAATGGATAAACAAAATGTGGTGTATCCATGAGAGGATTTTATGGAAGGGAATATTATTTGGCCACAAGAGTATGATATACCAATGCATGATTCTATTTGGATGAAACTTGAAAACATTAGCTAAGTGAAATAAGCCAGGCACAAGAGAACATATATTATGATTCTATTTGTATGAACAACCCAGAATTGTGCTTTATCTATAGAGATAGGAAGTAGAGAACTTGTAACAGCTGCATAAGATGGGGGAGTACGTATGTTTTTCTCTTCAAGGTGATGGAAATATTCTAAAATGGTTGCACATACCTATGAGTACACTAAATGTCATGGAACTGCACATTTTAAATGAATGCATTTTATAGTCATGGAATTATTGCTGAATGAAGCTGTTTTTACAAAAGGAATGCATGTCCCTTGGGCCTCAATGCAATCCATTCCATCTCAGATAGTTCTATATTCCTTGTTTGAGGTCTGCATGTCACCAGCTGATTATGATAATGGCCTGTGCTTGGGTGGCACCTTTCTTTCAAGGATGTCAAGTAGTTTGCAAACACTAATTAAGCCTGTACTGCTGGCAGATTGGTAAACATTGTTTTACCTCTCACAAACATTCAAGCAAAGCCACTCTGGAAATCCCTGCTTTGATGCAATTGATGTAACCCATATCCTCTGGCTGGTTGGCTCCAGAGCATTTTTAAGGATGCAGCAAGGGAATTGAGTCGCTTGCATGTTTTCTCTGGGGTCCCCATTGTTACAGGACTTTCTAGGAACATTTTGTGCAATTTAACTGCCATATCAACTCAGGAAATAAGAATGATTGTTCTTGTATGTCACAATAGAAAGTTGGAATCCAGAAAGTGTATATGTGCCAGTCCAAGTTCTTGGTTCCAAGCACTAGAAATTAACTAGTGTGAGGAGCAAAGGAACTTACCCTGGCAGCACATATCATTAATGGGAAGAGGATAAAGAAGCTGAGGGCACAGCTGTTCATATCCTGGCACACCTCCCTGAAACACCATGTCCACTACAAAGCCACTGCAGGTATTGCCAATCCTGGACACTTGTGGTCAAATGAACTGTTGCCCCTGTATTTGATTAATGTCACCATCTGTATTTTGTTTCATTCCTTTAAAAGTCAAAGCTCTAAGCTCATGTAGCCACATCACTATGCCCTATTATCAAGATGCGGAGGAAAGGAATATCATCTGATGTATCTTTTGTAGGGGAAAAAAGGCCTAATATGTCATCCACCAAAGCAGGTGAAATGCAGATGCTGGGTGATCAAAATGACATGGGATATAAGCACACAATTTTTTTCCAATTTTTAAAAATTTGTCCTTTTTAGACAGTAGAATGTATTTTGGCACATTATACATTCATGAAATATACCTTGTTCTAATTAGGATCCCATTCTTGTGGTTGAACATGATGTGAATAAGGTTGAACAAAGTACCGGTCATGTACTCATATATGAACATGGGAAAGTTATGTTCAGTTCAGTCTATTGTCTTTCCAATCCATCCCCCTCCCCTCCTTTCATTCCCTTTGTCTAATCCAATGAACTCCAATTCTTCCCTCCTCCTCTACCTTATTGAGTCTTAGCATTCACATTTCAGAGAGAACATCTGACCTTTGGTTTTTTTGGGATTGGCTTATTTTACTTAGCATGATAGTCTCCAGGTCCATCCATTTACTGGCAAATGCCATAACTTCTTTCTTGTTTATATCTGAGTAATATTCCATTGTGGGTATATACTACATTTTCTTTATCCATTCATATGTTGAAAAGCACCTAGGTTGGTTCCATAGCTTAGCTAATATAAACATTATATTAATTGAGCTGCTATAAACATTGATGTGTCTACACCACTGTAGTCTGCTGCTTTTAAGACCTTTGGGTATATACTGAGGAGTGGGATAACTGGGTCAAATGGTGGTTCCACATTTTCTGAGGAATCCCCATACTTCTTTCCAGAGTGGTTGCACCAATTTTCAGTCCCACCAGCAATGTATGAGTGTACCTTTTCTTCCCACATTCATACAACATTTATTGTTACTTGTATTCTTGATAATTGCCATTCTGACTTGAGTGAGATGGAATCTCAGTGTAGTTCTAATTTGCATTTCTCTAATTGTTAGAGATGTTGAACATTTTTTCGTATATTTTTGACCATTCATATTTCTTCTTCTGTGAAGAAGTACAAATCTTTTTTTTTTTTGCATCAACCTGAACTAAAATTTTATTTATCCCACTTAATATACATTGGCTATCTTTGCAAGGTACTAGCTGAAAATATGGAGAACAGAATCACACACTCTGCCTCATGCAGTTCTGGGCCATTATCAGGAATGGTGAAGGGAAAGCAGAGTGAAAATACCAAATGTTCTGTGGAGGTGTTTCCACAGAGCATTGGTAGCTTCCAGGAGGGATTCAAAACTCAGGCCTGAAGAAGAAAAGGCAGGCTTCCTGAAAGGAAGTTATACCAGTCTGTGGACTAGCTGAGATCCAAATCTTAGCTTTTGCCTAATTCTCTTCCCTGTAGATTATGTGATTTTTTTTCTCTTTCCTATTGAATATTTACTGAAAGCATAAATAACCATCCTATCCACATGTCATTGAAATCAGTTCAATGAGAGTAGATTAATTATTCTGAAAGAAAAGGATTTTTATTATAACAAGAATAAATGTGGGGCTGGGGTTGTGGCTCAGAGGTAGAGTGCTTGCCTGGCATGTGTGAGGCACTGGGTTCAGTCCTTAGCAGCACTGCATATAAATAAATAAAAATAAAAGCCTATCAACAACTAAAACAAACAAAAAATATTAAAAAAAAGAATAAATGTATACATTGGTAAAGATGGCTCCTGCTTATAGTAATTTCATCAAATTCTCAGTGCCCTGCTTTGTGCTCACATTCATTCATTTATTCTTTTTTTTGGTACCTGGGATTGAACTCAGGGGTTCTCAACCACTGAGCCACATCCCCAGCCCTATTTTGTATTTTTTGTTTAGAGACAGGGTCTTGCTGAGTTGCTGAGCACCTCACCGTTGCTGAGGCTGGCTTTGAACTCATGAAACTTCTGTGTCAGCCTCTCAAAGTGCTGAGATTACAGGCATGCACCACCGTGCCCAGCCATTCATTCATTCTTTTAACAACTATTCATTGGGCATTTACTATGCACTGGGGATAATAAGACAAAGGGTCTACTTACATCCTTGTGGAGGAGGCAGAAAATAGACAAACATATATTTTGTCAGGTGCTGGAAAGTAAAACAAGAAAAGCAAAACATGGTGAGGGGCTAAAGAATAATGAGGATGGAATACCTGCTACTTTAAATAAAATGGTCAGAGCCAGTTGAGCCAAGATCAAAAAGTATATTTCAGTTGAGTGAGGAAGGCAGAGTTGGGTCTTGGATGGAGTTTGACAGGCATGACACTTTCTTTGGGTCAGATTAAAAGTTTCTGAAAAAGTACAGATTGTCTCAAAAAACAAACAAACAAACAAAAACAAATATACTGAGGCTGCCTACTATTGCTTACTCTAAGCCTTGGATGTAATTGTTCCTTTAATGGTAGGTGAATTAATCAGGATGCCAAGTTAGGCATTAACTTGGATTTAGATGCAGAAAAAATCCACAATAGGTTGATCCCATTTGCCACATATGAGTCCAAAGGATAATAGTCAAGATGACTAAAAATAAAAGATCTTTGTATTGAAGATCATGGTCATATTCCTGTCCCCAAATCAGGGTGAGTGCAATTTACTATGCATTTAGAAGAGCAAAAGTCAGGTATTTCCACGTATGTTTGTGGGTGCACATATGCATGCATGAATTATTAAACATGAGCCTCTGCATGGGAGGCCTAAGATTAAGAGGGCTTGAGGGATAAATAGAATGAAGTAGAATATAATGTGAGAGAAGTATACTCCAGGAAAGGGCTCAGCATGTGTGGAGGTAATCATAACTGTGGAATTGTCCAAGATTTGAGTTTGTTAGGAGTATAGGAAGCAAAGTAGGTGAGAAGTGAGAAATGATGTTGAAGAGGTAGCCTAGGGCCAGTGTCCTAAACTAAAAAAAAAAAATTCGAATATTTACCCTGGATACCTTGCAAATGCTAGACATAAATACTGTATATAATGTCAGGCCCTGGGCAGCAATGAATAGCTTTATGTAGAAGGATGACAGTGTCATCGGATTGGTGTTTGAAGAAAGTTCAACCTAGGTACAAGAAGGAGAACTTGTTTGTAGTGCAGATTTGGGGTCAGAAATACTCGTCAGTCTACAGACTCTAGAAATCCAGATAAGAGGTACTGAGGCCTGAACTGGAGTGGTCTTGGGAGGTATACAGGGAAGGGTTTTTGCTTTCTCTCTGAGTCAGTGTTGTGCATGCCCATGTTCAAAGAGTATTAGGCTAAGTGTATCATCAAATATATCTGGTTTATTGAAAACACCTGTGGGAAAATATCTTCTAGGGGACTGGAGGTAAATTTTAGTCTTCATGCAGAGTTTGTGAAATCCTAAAATATATCAGTACACCCAGTAACAGAATTTTATATGTATTTTATATTTATATATTTTTGTGTATACACACAGATTATATATGTGTAAATATATATATACACATAGATAGGTGATTGGTAGATTTAATTTGACAAGCCCCCCCCCCCCCACATGGTTCTAGCTGGAGTTAGGTATGCTATAAGATAAGGATTTGGGGGCTCTCAATTTGCTCTCTTATTGCTTATTAAAGTTTTATGGGATTCCAGAGATTTCTTAAGTGTTTCTTTTTTATTTTTGCCTCCTGGGGCCTCCTGGGTCTGTTTTATTCCTAAGACAGTAACATTGGAGCATCCAACCAAATCATTCCACCAACAGCTCTCTATCTTCTAGGGTCAGAGTTATTTTATTCAGAGCTCTACTTTCTCTCATTGAAAACACATGTTGGAACATGGGTATCCAATTGCCTTCCCCAGTTTTTATTAGAGAGCAACGAAGCTGATGAGTGGGAGAAAACGCCAGAATCTTAGAGCATTCATGGGTTGACCAGAGCATGACTCACATTGTATTTGGACCTTATAGAATCAGGAGAATCCTATAGTAAGATCTTTGGCTGAGAATGGAAACTTTCAGATTCAGTCTAGCTCAGACTCACTGGCTTTGGTAACTCTTTTTCTCTTTCCCTTCTTCTGAATATTATGGCCTACTTTATGCCAAGCATTATTATAGACAGTGGTGTGCAAAGGAAAATTAACTTGGCTCCTGCCATAAAACTGCTTTACCAACAGTCTTGGTAAAAAATGACAAATAAGCAGATGACTAAAATATGGTAAAATAAGGGGTATAGAAGAGAGATTTTCATTTTTAGAACATTTTTTTAAAAATCAGAGAGGTTTGTAAATTTCACTTTAATTTCCTGTTAGAAAGTTTATGGATATATATTTTAATGCTTCACCAAATTTACATCAAGGAAAAAAGTTATCTTAATTTCCTAGTCTATATTTCTTCAAGAGAGTCGACTGCCTACTTTAGAAAGTCATAAATACAAATGTCTACAAGGGCAGGGCAGGTGACATGAATGAGTGAAGGGGCAGGCAGTGGGAGTAGAGGGTAGGTAAACGGAGGGACACTGTATTCTGAAGGGGCAGCTGCTACTTAGAGCAGGCAGATTGTTGCTGGGCAGAAATACACTTCCAATGATGCCAACTCTTACAGTTTTTCAAGATAAACTGGGTTTTATATGAAATCTCTGATTTTTAAATGTTAGAAACTAATTTATATAATTTTAAAAAAAGATGCAATGCCAATGAAATTTCTTGGGCTGGATTGTCCAGTGCAGTTGCAGTGGGTGTTCTAAGAGAAAGATTTGTATGAACTCCTAAGGATGAGTGTAAAAACCATGATGGAAATGCCTGAAGTTATCAAATAGCTCTCATCAGTGAGTAATGCCTTTGTTTTGGAGAGACAGAAAGGAAAACTCAAATACTTGTCATTTGCTTTCTTCTCTTTGCTATTGCAAAGCACTTCACAGTGTTTTGAAGATAAATAACACTCAAGTAAACAAGACTATTTTTTTCTTTGAAGACCAAATCAATCCCAGAACATACCCTTTGAGATCTTGAGTAGGTCTGACCATTTTCCTATACCTCCTGACACAAACCAAATGAGATATTAATCTATTATTACTCCTTTGAAGAAACTAGCAGATGATCCAAGGGTTCAGGAGCATGATTGTTCCTGGACAGGGATCCCATACAAGAGCAATTCCATCCAATAGCCTGGTCCCTTGACCCT
The DNA here is from genome assembly GCA_004024805.1 of Geosciurus inauris. Taxonomy (NCBI): domain Eukaryota; kingdom Metazoa; phylum Chordata; class Mammalia; order Rodentia; family Sciuridae; genus Geosciurus; species Geosciurus inauris. Next base: position 38,390 of record PVHX01005950.1, read on the forward strand.
GAAGATCTTGCCTTCCTCCTGCCCCATCATTCTCTTCCATAACACTGCTAGAAGGAACATCTAGGATGGAGCAACTATCTTCAGGGCTACACCCCTTCTTTGCCCATTCTCTGACTTTGGGTGCTATGAAATGTGACTGTACCTGTCAACTGCAGCCTAAGGGAAGGAGACATACTTGGCTTTGAATATTGGAAATATGGCAGATATGATCTTCCTTGGAGGATGAACAGTGGTCTGGGCTGCTGTGAGCAGTGAACCCTTCTTAGAGGATGGGGTGTGGTGCAGGGAGGCAGGCTTCTGACCTGGGGGCTCTGCTCCTTTGGCAGGCTGTGTTCTCTAGACTCTCAATGGGTGCCAGCTGCCCTTTGCTTTCCACCAGTCAGTGGCTATAAATACAGTCACATTTCCCACATACTGTATTTATGTTTCAGAAAATGTCTGCGTTGCATACGTAATGTAAGAGATATAATTATAATATTTCAAAACTGGCCAAATTTCGTGAAATATAAAATAACAGATGGCACCACACAATATTGGTGCGGTACGCTTCGTTTAAATCATAACTGAGGCCTTAAAATGTTCCCATTCCGCACAGCGTGGTGATGAGAGTGTATGTGTTGGAGGGTAGGAAGGTGAAGTGGTTCCCTTTCTTTGTCCTCACAAAGCTTTTCTTTTCAGGGGAAATGGAGTTATAAAGCTATCCATTTCCAATAGCCACAATCTTGGCCTTGTCCATCTATCAACTGTGTACTTCCCAGTGTTCCTCTAGCTAACTAATAGGAAGTGTGACCGGTAAACCTGAGCTGTGGCTTAGACCTTGCCAGCCATAAGACATCAGACCCTAGTTGAATGAGTGGCATCGATCTCCCACTGATGCCTATCAATTATCCACCAGGAGGCTGTAGCTAAAATTGTAAACCTTCAGATACTTATTTTCCATCTTAAGCAAAGCAGTCACACAGGATACTCCTACACAGGTATGAGTTGTGCAACCGTGGAAAATTAGCAGGTGATACCCACTTTGTTTCAACTCATCACTTGCTACTACCTTCATCCAAAGTCAACAAAATCTGAGATGTTGTTGATTTGCAAAAATACACTGGACACTATATTTAGTGGGATATTGGAGTTTATTGTAAGATTGGGAATCTCTAAAAAGCACAGGGTTATCTAGAAGGAAGGTCAGATTAGGAAAGCTGAACCATCTCTGGAGATCAAATCTCTTCAAACCAAACCAAATGGCTCATTGATGTAGATAGGCTGGGCTTCTATAAATACTTATATAAAGTCTGAATTCTCCACATGGTTGTATTAGAACTTTTTCCCATCCAATTACCTTTCCCATATCACTGAAGAAACCATAACTTTAGTAGCAAGTTTTTAGACCTCTAAATTGTTCATGAACAATTCAGGTATAAGGAACCACAAATAACCAATTCCTGGCTCTCCTGACCTATATATGAAGTCTTTCAAAACTCGTCCTTTATTGAGCTAAAAGACAGCAGAATCTGTCCCACCTGGGTTGAAATAACCAGTGGGAATCTGCACTTAACTTCTGATGGAAATTGATTTCCATATCTTCTGCCCATCATACATTCTTGAATTTCAAATGTAAGTAAATCATTGATCTTTGGGGAGATCAACATTTAATGGGTGGAGATAGCAGGATGTCCCTTAATATAATGAAAAACATTCTTATACTTTGAGTAGCTCAAAGTTTTAAAAACTCCCCCAAGGAAAAGTTATGCTCATACATTGCTGGTGAGACTGCAAATTGGTGAAATCACTCTGGAAAGCTGTATGGAGATCCCTCAGAAAATTTGGAATGGAACCACCATGTGACCCAGTTATCCCAGTCCTCAGTATATACCCAAAGGACTTAAAACCAGCAGACTGCAGTGGCTCAGACATATCAATGTTTATAGCAGCTCAATGTCTTAGCTATGGAACCAACCTAGATGCTCTTCAACAGATGAATTGGTAAAGAAAATGTGATACACACACACACACACACACACACACACACAAAGGAATATTACTCAGATATAATAAAGAATGAAATTATGACATTTTCTAGTAAATGGATGGAATTGGAGACTATCATGCTATGTGAAATAGAGCAATCCCAAAAAATCAAAGGTCGAATGTTCTCTCTGATATGAGGATGCTAACACACAATTGGTGGGGTGGGGAATAGTAGTTCATTGGATTAGACAAAAGGGAATGAAAGGAAGAGAGAGGGGATTGGAATAGGAAAACAGTAGACTGTATCAGACGTAACTTTCCTATGTTCATATATGAACACATGACCAGTGTAACTCCACATCATGTTAAACCACAGAATGGGATCCAGTTGGTATAAGTTCTACTCCATGTATGTATAGTATGTCAAAATGCACTCTGCTTTCATGTATATCTAAAAAAGAATTTTAAAAAACCCTCCCCCAAGAGGTAGTAAACTCCACATTGATAGATGAATACACCCAATTAAATGTGGGTGGTTACTGGGTGGTAATGATACATTAGAAGGTAAACCAGAGGCCTGCTTCTCCAAGTGTGGTCCAAATATAGCAGCATCAGAAGCATTTGAAATCTTGTTAGAATGTGGTTTTTGAGCTCCACCTGAGATTTGCTGAATTTGAATTTTTTTAGTTTTAAAATATTTAATGATAGGCTCTTAGGTAATAGATCCATTGTTAGGTGTAATAGAGTGAAATGGGAATAATATACACATATAGTTCTTTTTTAATTTGTTATATATATACATATATATATACACATACATACATATGACAGCAGGGTATATTTTGACATATTATACATACGTGGGGTGCACCCATTACAATTTTGAACCTATTCTTGTGGTTGAACATGATGTGGAGTTACACTGATCAGGTATTCATATATGAGCATAGGAAAGTTATGTCTGATTCATTTTACTATCTTTCCTATTCTCGTCCCCCTTCCCTTTCCTTCATTCCCCTTTGTCTAATCCAATAAACTTCTATACTTCTATATTTCCCCTCCTTACACTCCCTTGTTATGGAATAGCATCCACATATCAGAGAGCACATTTGACATTTTGGAATTTTGAAACTGACTTATTTCACTAAGCATGATATTCTTCAGTTCCATCCATTTACCGGCAAATGCTATAATTTCATTCTTTTTCATAGCTGAATATAATATTCCATTGTGTGTGTGTGTGTATCACATTTTCTTTATCCATTCATCTGTTGAAGGGCACCTAGGTTGGTTCCCTAGCTTGGCTATTGTGAATTGAGCTGCTGTAAACATTGATGTGGCTACATCACTGTAGTATGCTGATTTTAAGTCCTTTGGGTATAATCCAAGGAGTGTGATAACTGGGTCAAATGATGGTTCCATTCCAAGTTTTCTGAGGAACTCCATACTGCTTTCCAGAGTGGTTGCACCAATTTGCAGTACCACCAGCAATATATGTGTGACTTTTCCCCTACATCCTCGCCAACATTTATTTTTGCTTATATTCTTCATAATTGCCTTTCTGTCTGGAGTGAGATGGAATCTCAGTATAGTTTTAATTCACATTTCTCTAATTGTTAGAGATATTGAACATTTTTTAATATATTTTTGACCATTCATAATTTGAATTTTGTCAAGTTTCCCCATTAGAGTCTGAGTCTATATGCCCATTATAACCTGAGAAGCACTGTCTTACAAGATTCCTTCTAATGTATATAGGTTGCTGAGTGATTTGAGGTTGCTATGACCATATAACTGCTTTTGGTACTCAGTACTCACTCAGTTCTTATATAAAGAAACCACATACAGGAAGGTTTGAGGATATTTCCAAAGATTAATTTTACTCAGAAAAGTTTTTAATATAGTGGAACTAGAAAATTTCTCTCTTTCTGTCCTGCTGTCCACCCCACTTCAATCTGCTGAGAGTGCTGAAATTCACACTGCAAGTTATTTCTTTGAGTTTGAACATAAACTCCATGAAAATGATAACATCTTAACTAGATGGGGTAATGCTTTAAGCTGTTATTACCAATTAAGCTATTAATGTTAATTAGTACACCAATTTGCTATCAGAGAGCAGGGCTTATCATCTTTGTATCCCCACTATTTAACATGTTGCCTGACAAATATTATTATATAATTTATTTTCTACGTATAGCTTTTTTCAAATAAGGCTTTGAGGGTGATGTTTCCTGATCGAAGAAATACCTGTTGAAGTAGAATGGCTCAAACTCTATGGGAATAATTCTGGAGACAGTTGAGTGAAGGATTCTACACAAAAGAATTTCATAAGATATAAAGAATGATTGTGGAGGGTGGGAGGAGATGGTGAGGGAGATGGAAGCCTTGAGCATTTATGTGCATGCACAGTGGTTCCTCCTTCCCAACACACACACACAAGCATGATAATTCACAGAAAGAACACATTCCCACTGCACTCCTATATGTTGGCTTTCTCACAATAGCAGAGCTTGGATTGTATGTCTACATTACCAGTTCAAATGCAGTCCACTAAAGAGGCTATGAGTACGGGCTCAAGAGACGGAAGATCTGCATTCAAATCCTGGCTATGTTTCTTATTGGTTGAGTAATAGCCTTAAGCAAGTTCTTCAACCTCTTCAATCCTGTGTCTTTATCTACGAAATGGGACCAACCCACAGGACTGTAGTGAAGATGGAATGACATAACACACTCTGATTTTACAAGTGCCTAGTGCATATCAAGTGGCAAGAAAATACTAAATGCTGCTGTTGCCAGTATTGCTGTTATTGTTTTGCTATGGCATGCTTTCCAAGCTATTTGAATATAATTGTACATTTAGCTTTGGAATTTTGCAGGCCATTTTATGACTTTCTAGCACCACCTAAGGACTTCTTCTGATCCTGCCTTTCTCTCTGTTTGACTTGTATGCTCTTTGCTTCAGACTGCACTACTGTCTTGTAGATGCAAGTCATTTTCTAGAAGACGTTCATTTGCATAGAGGTATAGGAGATCTATATTCTTATCATAAAGTGACAGGGCTATATGTATTTAATTTATTCTTCACTGCCATATCATTGATAAATATGCTGTTCATTGAAGTATTGAAACATAAGAACAAGATTTTAAACATATAATTGAATGAAGTAAGTTATGACAAAACTCTACACATTCTGCAAGCAAACAAAACACCTCACATTGAAACAAACTGTGTGAAAGAAAACTAGGTTGTGAAGGAGTCCTAGAAAGGAAGATGACTCCTCTTAAAAAATAGTTTTCATAAAGGTTAACTTGTTTCATAAGGAGACATAAAATTATCTAGGATATCATTTCCTTTTTCCATACCCTTGTGCTGCACAACCATGAAGGAGAGGGGTACAGGTCTCTCAATTATTCCTAAGATATAAGAATCTAGAGTATAGAGAATTAGGACTCAGCGCCTCAGGCTGGGAGCCCTGAGGGCATTCGCCAGTTTTCCCCATAACATCCTTCTTCTGTTCCAGGAACCCATCCAGGAGACCATATTGCATTTAGTCACCATGTCTCTTTAGTTCCTTTGGACTGTGTCCAACACAGAAATCCAATTTTGTCAGTAGGTATCACCATGACCATGAGGGAGGATGCTGCCTTCTTCTATTATTTTACAATCACTTATTGAATTCCTACTATGTGAGACAAGTGCAGATTATTAAATGCCTTCCCCAGAGAAGTTTACCAGCTGGGAGTAATGAGTTTTAAGCAAAGAAATAATTACTTTACTTTGTGATGTGCCCTAAAACAGGAAATACACTAGGCACTATGAGATCCCCCAAAAGAAATAGATGACTCTTAATGAACCTTGCCAGAAAAACACAACAGGTCAATTCAAACTTTATGGTTGAGGGGTCATTGGGATGAATATCATGGTCAAATGAATCAATTGAATTGGGATGTTCATTTGTGTAGGAGATTGTGTTTCAACACAGTTCTGACAGAAAAAAAAAAAGGCCTGTGAACACGACTTCTATGAATCAATAATTAAAAGAGAAGAGTAAGGATAGGGGATCACATACACAGAGCCCAGTTTTTCTAATTCAGCTGTGAAATACAGGTTTAAGGTTTTTAGAAGCAAAGACCTAGATTAGGATCTAGAAAGGTGAATTACCGTCCTGTCTTTTCATATATGAATTACTATCCTGTCTTTTCATATATGAATTTTTTGAAAAACTGTCTATATATAGTTTCTCCTGTCTTCGTCTTCCTCTCATGCTCCAGCCCATAGAAATTTGGTTTCTGCACTTTTTTTTTCTACAAGAGAGATTTTACTAAGGCCATTAATGACCTTCCTAAAATCACCTAATAGAAGATATTAATACTCATCTAACCCAATTTCTTGGTAGCTTTCTGCATTTCGATCAATCACTCATTCTCTATATACCTCTTCTTCTATTGAATTTTGTAGCACAGTCCTCTCTCCATCAGGCTTCCTTTCCCAACTCGTCCCCTTATCCTTGGCTAGGCATTTGATAGCCAGGCCATTAAAGGTAGTTCTCACAGACCCAGTTCTAGGTTCTCTTATTTTTGTAAACATTTTTCCCAAAATTACCTCATTAACATTAGTGACAGCATCCATTACCATTGGGCTTAATGGACACAATTCACAATTTCTCTCCTACCAAAGTTTTGGATCAACTGAGAAATACCAACTTGAGCAAGCACCATGCTATTAATTTTATTATGGGTAATGCTGAATTGGAAAATACAGTCTTGATTCAAGTCCAAATTGAACTTCTCACTTACCAGCCTTCTTTCTTCCAACTGGTCTTGTTCACTTAACCCCAAGCAGACTAATTTGTCAGCTATAGGTGTTGGCCTCTTCATGCAGATAGGACCTGCCAGGGGCTTTCCACAGAGAGGAGGGAAGAACAGAAAGGGCTATAAATAGTCCCTTTAAGGAAAATAAATGTGCATGAACAAAGACTGGCAATGTGTTTATCCTACCCAACAGAGAAACAGGGACTCAGGCCTGTCAGACTTTTGTCATTTTTCTTACCAAATGAATCAATCTAATTCTTGTTTGTGTGTGTGTTGGTGGTGGGAGATAGTGAAGTGAACAAGACAAAAATCTTCTATTCTAATACTTTTTTTGAGAAGGCAAAGTTTTTTTAAATCACATCATCCTGAAGAAATCCAGAGAGAGGAGATAATTTCTCCAATTACGACCTATACTGAGATGGGTTCACAAATATTTATTTTATGTCAAAAACGCTCCTGTGAGCTACAGATTTACATGCTTAGTTTTTGATTTGATATCTCCCTTTGGATGTATCAAGTGCAATTGTAACTCAACATGCCTAAATCATCATACTAATAAGTTCGTATTGAATTATTACTATGAGCCGGGCACTGTGCTAATAGCTTCATGATTATCTCATTAGATCTTCCTATCAACTTTTTAAGGTAAATGGGTGGAGTCATTAATAAGATTGAGCTTACAGAGTTTCAGATCATACTACCTATAAGAAGTAGGTATGGAGTCAGAACCCAACAGCCTGACTCTAGTACTATTAGCTTCTGTATGTTTTGCCTTCCTCACCTACCCCATAATTGTTCTCATCAATTGGAGCAATTGGGTCAGTGACACTATACCCATCCAAAAATACAGCAAGCATCCTTGGTGTCACTTTTGTAAATGTCCCATTGCCATCAATCCTGTAAATCATCTCTCTTAAACCTCTACTGCCCATTCAGGGATATCCATGACTGTCACCATCATCTAGTGATTTATACAAAGCTCCTCTCTGTCCTGCATGGACCATTGCAGTGTACTTTCCAACTGGTGTTATTACCTCCATGTCTAGTCCTTTCCAATCCTTTTTTCACATTATATCCAGAGTGGTCATGCATGCCCAAATCTTCTAATTTAGAAAACAGTGGTGTTCTCCAGCACTCTGAAGATGGAGATAAAGCCATTTAGCAAAGTCTACAGGTCTCTTTAGGATCCAGACTTCCTTAGCTCCTTCCTTTGCCTCTGCCTCATTGGCCTGCTCATTCTCCATTCCCTGGTCACTTGTGACTATTATTTCTTAAATGTGTTATGGTCATTCTCCACTAGTAACATGTCCTCTACCTGGGACCTTTCTACCACAAAATTTCATACATCCTTCTTACCTCAAATGAGCTCTTTTCTCACTAGGGAAGCCTTCTCTGGCTATAAAACCAGGTCAAGCTTTCAATTTCTCTCCTCTTATACAGTGCCACTCCATATCCAGGAAATCATAATCATTATAATTTATTTTTCTGTGTGTATTTATTTAACAAAATTCTCTCCTTCCCTCTAGATTTTAAACTCAAGAGGCCAGAGGCCTTGTATGGCACTATTGTATATTGCATCTCAAGTGCCTAATATAGTGTCTTGCACATGATAGTTGATCAATAAATGCTGATTGGATATTTTTATGATGATAATGATAGCTAATATCATTTGGGTACCGTCTATATGGCAGGCATTGTGCAACAGTGCTTAACATAAATTGTCATTCATTTCTTACAAAGACATAAAGAGATAATTACTTTGTTTATCCTCTTTGTGAAAATGAGAAAATTAAAGATGGGAGGAGCTAGGCACTATGCCTGGAAATACTAAATGTGAGAGCCGGGTCACAAATCCAGTTCTGTGTGGTTGTTTACAGTGAGGCCTTCTCATCTCTGGAACATCATCAATTAATAGCCTATTGGTTTTAGAACTTGAAAGAATAAATTAAATCTTTAGTTATTCATTGGAAATCCCTAACCCTTATTGCATATATAAAATCCTCACTTGAAATCCTCACTTGACTGAGACAAAAGTTATTTGTGCCTGTATTAAAATGTAAGTTTATACAATTGAGAATATGAAGAGAGAATCCACAAAATGGGAGAAAAATCTTTGCTAGCTACTCTTCTGATAGAGGATTAATATCTAGAATATGTAAAGAGCTCAAAAAATTTTACACTAAAAAATCAAATATCCCAATTAATAAATGTGCAAATTAAACAAATACTTCTCAAAAGAAGAAATACAAATGCCCAACAAATACATGAAAAAATGTTAATGTCATTAGCAATTAGGGCAATGAAAAATCAAAACTACACTGAGATTTCATCTCACACCAGTCAGAATGGTGGTCATCAGGAACACAAATAGTAATAAATGCTGGAGAGAACGTAAAGAAAAGGAACACTTTTACACTGTTGGTGGCATTGTAAATTAGTATAACTGCTATGAAAATCATTAGGGAAGTTCCTCAAAAATCTGGGAGTGGAACTATCATACAACCCAACTCTACCACTCTTTGGTATTTATCTTGAAGAATTAACGTCGTCATACTACAGTGCTATATACACATCAATGTTTACAGCAGCACAATTTACAATAGCCAAACTATACCACCAACCTAGGTGTCCAATAATGGATGAATGGATAAAGAAAATACGGTATATGTACATAATGGAGTTTTATTCATTTTATTTAGAAATGGGAAATTATGTCATTTGCAGGAAAATGGATAGAACTAGAGACCATTACGTTAAGCTAAATAAGTCAAACCCAGAAGGTCAAGGGACATATGTTTTCTCTCAGATGTGGAAGCTAGAGAGGAAAAAGGAAAAAAGGTGGGGTGGATCTCATGAAAATCAAAGGGAGATCAGTAGAGGAAAGAGACCAAGGAGTCAGAGGTGGGGAAGGAGGTTGGAAGTGCTGGAGAGTGATATTGGCCAAATTATATTATTATATTATATGCAGGTATGAACATGTAACAACAAATCCCATCATTATGTATGTGCTAATAAAAATGTGGAAAATATAATTTTCCATATTTCTGATTTTTTGAGTGGAATAGTACAGTGAGAAAACCCAGACAACCTAATGCCAACAATCCAGTGCTCTAGGGCATACTGTTGGGGACAGGAAGGACCACAGCATGGGGAGGAAGGGATGCAGGCAGAAACTAGAGAAATGTAGATTCAAGGAGGACAGAATCTGAAGTTAGGGGAAAAAGCTGGAAGAGTCTTCACTTGGTGGATTCATTCTGGAGGGGAAGCTTCTCACAAACACAACAGACTAGAGAAATAATTTGATGAATAGTTTCCAGAAGTAAAATCTTGAGAAGTAATCTGCTTGAGGTCACTACAGGAGTGTAGAGGCATCATTTCTACCTGGAATGTGAGCCAGGAAATTTCTAAGTGGGAATCTGCAGGATTAGCCTGAGAGTTAGACTTGCTAGAAATCAGTGAGCCAGGTTGTCACTGGACCAGTAATGACAGCAGTTGCCCTTTATTGAGCTCATAAGCACTAGGCAAAGTGTTTTACAGACGTCTTCTCACTTATCCCTCATGGCTGCTCAGTGGGATGAATATTCTTAATTCATTGGGTAAGGAAATAGAGACTCTAAGAGAAAAAGGCACTGATTTAAGGTTACACAGCCAAATTCCAACTCAGGTCTATCTGACTCCCAAATCCCTTTGCCATTCACACTCTGCCACTGTGAAGATAGTTTGTGGTCTATGCTGTCAAACTGATATTGAAGAAAGCCTGGGATGTTCATTAATTCATTTATGCATACGTACATCTACTCCACACATATTTACTGAATATTTCCTGAGTACCGAGTACTTAAAAGCCCCTAACCTCAGGAACGTAGAAACAAAGTCATGATCAGGAACTGTGTTGGTCAGATTTTTTGTCACTGTGATACATACCTTAGAAACTCAATCTTAGAGGAGAAAAGATTTATTTTGGGTCCACAATCTCTGAGGTTTCAGTCCATGGTCAGAAACATTTCTCCATTGCAGAAACATTGTGGTGAAAGGGTGTTGTGGAACAAAACTGCTCAACTCATGGCAGCCAGGAAGCAGAAGAAAGGTCTGGGGGCAAAATAGCCCATGAGAACACATCCCAGTGACCTACTTCCTCCTGCTGGGTCCCACCTCCTGCAGTTTCCACCACCTCTCAGTTGTCCATTCGGCTATGAATTTATCAGTGGATGAATCCACAGATGAGGTCAGAGCGCCTATGATCCAATCACTTCCCCAAATTCCCACCTGTGAACATTGCTTCACTGGGGAACAAGCCTTCAACACATGATCCTTTGGGGGACATTCCAGATCCAAACCATAAGAGGAGCCAAAAAGGGCTTACTGTTTGCTAGTGTTCACACAGGATGGTGACATAATGGGCTGTAATACTTTTCCACAAAACTGAGGCACAAGGCAGGAGTCAGTGTGTGGCAAGGGACCGCTACAAGGCAAGAGACCCTCACAGGGCAAAGGACTTGTACAATGTAAGGAGCCTATAGTGCAAAAATCACACACAAGATTAGGAAGCTTTCACAAGTTAAGGAGATTGCACAAAGCAGGGACCTGCACAAAGTCAGGGTGCTGCACGAGATAGGAGCCTCCTGTGATCAATTCCTTTTCACTCTAAAATGGTCAGAGAACAGGAGATTCCAGGCACATAATCATGAGACGATGCTTTCACGTCTGCATTTTGTAGAACCTCTCAAGGATCCTTCACACAAATTAGTCCCTTGTGCTCCAGGCTGCTCTCTGGCCTCTTTCAGGAGGAGGGGCTGCACTTACAGCATGGCTTCTTGCTTCCAACGCCTAGCTCTCCCAAAGCCAAAATCGATACCCAGTCCTTCTGGCTTTCATTCTGTGGAACCAGATGCTTCACTACCCACCCTTTCCCTCCCTCTCTCATTTCTCTGTCTCCTTGTGGGAAACAGGGACTTTTCTTCTGATAGTACCTCCTCAAAAAATCTGCACTTAAGAAGGAGGAGATGAAACATTGTGGAAAATAAGCTGAGTGTTTTTATGGTGGTTGTTTTTAGATAGTTTTCTCTCCTGCTTAAATTCCTATTGAGGAATTTTGCTCTTTCATTTTATATCTGTATCCTGGATAGAAGTCTCAATGTCATCATGCAGACCCTCCCTGGGGCCTTCCTCCTTCTCCTGGCTATTACTGAAGCCCACTGATCTGCCTTGAATGAGGAATGAAAGATGTTCTTTCCCACTTGTCTCTATATCTGCAGGTACCTATAAAGGCCACATGTGACTTTTAACCCCCTAGGTCTTGTTTCCCAAGTTTCCTTTGGAGGTCAGTATTATGTTCAACTGATGATAGAAATATAATGAAATCCTCATGATCAGCATGGTCATCAGATATCCAGACAGGTAACACTGAGCCCTTGCGAAAGGAGCTCTTTCAGATTTATCTTACCTGTGTCAGATTGAAACCTTGGTCCCCAATTTGGCAGAGTTGATGTGGTAGAACCTTTCAGAGATGGGCCCTACAGAGAGATGATTAGGTTATTGGGGTGCTACCCTTGGAAGGGATTAGCATAGTTCTCATGGGACTCCAATTAGTTCCCTCGAGAATGGAAAGTGCAGGCTTGATCCCTGTATCCATCTGGCTGGCTGTTTTACTCTGTGATGTCTCTTTTCATGTACTCCCACCATGATGACATCTTTTATTTTTTGATTCAGTCAAGGGGGTCCTTGCCAGAGGCAGAATCCATAGGGCCACCCGGTCTTGATCTTTCAGCCTCCAAAACTGTGAACTCAATAAGCCTTTTTCATTAAAAGTGTAAGACATTTCATCACAGTGAAGAAAACATAAATCCTTGATGCTCAAAGGTGGTGATCAAAAAATTGTAACTTAGAAGATGAAGGGGTAAGTGGACACCATGGCTGCTTGCTGAGTGTGGTTCTGCCTTCCTCATCTCTGTAACCCTCGGCATTGGTGGTTCCTGGCTAATGATTCTACCAACATGTTGATGATAAGGAAGCGTGTGGCCCAACTAGTTGGTGTTGTTAGTGGGTCCCAAACTTAGCTGTGATGACAAGTGTTTATGAAGGGGACTCATGGTAATTACAGTAAGTGAGCTATGTGAGCCTGAGGTGTCAGGAGTTGCTTCCTAGGTACAGGGGATGCTCTGCAGTGGCTGTCTTGTATGGAGGTGGATTGAGCTGCAACAACCTAAGCCCAACCTCTTGTTTCAGTTTTTCGTCACACTATTGTTGATGTTATTTTCTCCAAACACTAATCTCAGATAAGAATATATGCAATTAAGTAGGCTCTGAAAATTTCATATCAAGCAACAAATTTTTCTAGAAAGGAGGCTGAAGGTCATTGAAATTGTTTGACTTTATCATCTTCCTTGCTCCAGAGTTACTAGGACCCAAGACCCAATTTTGTAGCAAATTCAAAACCTTTGTTGGTAGTGGAAATAATTAGAGAACTCCATAGTTTGTATTAAAGATAACAAAAGGAGCACAAGTTTACTTAAAACTCTGCTTCAAGCTCCACCAGAGTGAAGTTCGAGTAACCTTTTCCACAGACTCTGATCTCTCACCCCTTTTTTTTCAATATCCATGTTCAGGCATAACAAATATGTGGGACAGAATTGTTCATTCTAGCATGCCCCTCAGTAAAAAAGCAAGAGAACTTTATTCACAACATTCCTATGAGAATTGTAGTTCAATAGTTAGACTCTGAGCTGGGGCATCTTCAGGTTAACATCCTAACTTGTTGGTCTTTAGTTCAACTGAAATTTGGAGTCCTCAGAGGCTCTCACATCCTTCAAGGAAATATCAAAAGCAGAAGTTAGTGTATCAAACACTGGTACCTAGTGAAGCTTGAAGAATCTAATTGTGCAGGAGGGCATCTTTATATAAGTGCTGCTGTTCTGTTGTGAAGCAAGTCAACTCTTGGCTGAGGAAGGAAATCAGCTTCATTTCAATCTTGAGCTATCCACAATTTTCAGTCCAAATAGATATAGCTTTAGTTTGTTTTTTCCCTGTCATTGCTACCCGGTCCAGCGTTTTCATTTTAAAAGGTGTGTATATGGACTAAACCAAAGCAGGGATTGTTGAAAATACAGTGTCGAGTGATTTCATTTAAAGGGCTCCAGTATCTTTGTTTTATAGTTAGTTGTGTACTCTTAGTAAAACATACATATTTGACTAGGCCTACAAATTTTCCTATTGGCTATGATAATAATAATATGGTGTATTTGCATGACCATATATGCTTCCCTGAGTGCTTTTTCACTTGTCACTTGGTTTGTTCCCTCCTTTCCCTGAGGAATGTGGAACACTGCATTGGGGCCAGTGTCCGTCTTCTGTAGGGCTCCTTTTTCTATGTGGACTTGGCTTCTCTGTGTGCACAATGGGTGCTCATGCATAGTTGCTGATTCAACATTCAATAAATAGTATTTGAAAATAAGCTAAATGGTCTAAGATTAGATGTTGATAATTTTCCCTGTAAAAGATGCATATATTGAGTTGAAGTAAGAATCTCTTAGATTTATCTTCCACTTTTACCATGTAGAGGGCTAGCTCCTGTCCTCCCCTTCCCCAACTGATGCCAGGGAAAAGACAGACCCTCTCCTGCATATATACAGAGCATATCTTTGGGATAGATTTTGGATATAATTCTTTAAAGAGCTTGTACTTTCTCTGTACACTGAGTGCTGGTCCCTGGGAAAGGAGGAGTGTGGAATTTTCACTGTTAGAAAATCAGAACCTGGATAGTAACCTAGTCCTGTGATTCCCTAGTCATATGTTTTTTAATTACTTGAGCTTTTAACATTGGTATAAGCATCTAGCACAACCAGAGATGCTACTGTCACTCAGCCCTTGGGGCCAACTTTCACTAATGGCAAACTCTCCTTCCTCTTCTGAGCTTCTATCCTGAAGGAAAACTTAATTTGGTCTGGTGTGGTTTCTCACACAAAGGGTCAGTGTCAGCAATGTGTAAGCCCAGAAGTGGAGGAGGGGCAGAGCTGAGATGCTGGCTCAGATTTGGACTGTGGGCTTGGACTGGTTAGAGCCACAGCAGCAGCTGGTGTCCTGGAGAGGATGAAGGGCTTAGGAGGCAAAAAGGGACACAGTTAAAATTCTCTGCCACTGCTGGAACATATCCCCAGGGGAAGTCACGAAGTCAGGAAATATGTGACTGTGTGGTTTTCTTTTTCTTCATCCTTCCCCTCCCTTTCTTCTACCAAATGCAAATCAATAGATGTGTATTCAGAGTCCAAGAAGATAATAAGGAGAGAATAGCAGCCTTTTCATTCTGAGAAGGGTACAGGGAGAGGCCCCTTTACACAGGGAAGGAAGGAGAACAGGAAATGGCAGTGGAGAGAGAAAAGAAGAGCAAATCTAGGGACAGGACAGTGGACTGCCATCTAGGCAGGAGTCTGGAGTGGACTTTCAACTGTGACTCTTCACTCAATATGGTGGGGTATCCTTTCATCTCCCTGTTCTTCACCTTGAAAAAGGGAGAATGACTTTCCTCCTACTAAATAGGATACTTCAACTTTTGTGTGAGAACTATTCAGGGGGAAATATTTTCATGTAAAGGTGAAAGTGTGTGAAAAAGGTGAAAGTGTGTGAAACATAGTTTTTCCTCCGTATGCATGGGGGATGGAGAATTGATTCCAGGATCCCCTGTGGGTATCAAGCTCCATGGATTCTCAAGTCCCATATAAAAAATGGTGTAGTATTTATATATAAGTTATATACATCTTCCTGTAGACTTTAAATCATCATTAGATTACTTATAATACCTAATACAATGTAAATGATATGAAAATAGTTGTTATACTGTATTATTTAGGGAATAATGAGAAAATAGCCTGTCCGTGTTCAGTACAAGTGTAGTTTTTTTTTCCTGAATATTTTTATTTTGGTTAATTGAATCCATGGATATGGATATTCTGGATACAGAGAACCAATATTTAGCTAAAATTGGATCAGGCATACATGTGTAAGTAGAAGGCTTTATGATTATGTGAGCTTTGTTATATTCTAGATTAAATCTATCCAGTTTTTGGTCTGTGTGTCAACTAGGAAGTGCTGACATGACTAGTAATAACAATAACTGAGAAGAATATTAATATTGGGGTGGGTTGATAGTAAAGGCCAAAATATTAGGATATATGTGTTCTAGTCCTGTATTCATCTTTGATTTGTTGGTCTTTTGGGGCATATCTTTTCATATCAGTTCCTTCTTTTCTCTCTGGTAAGTGAGTCTACTGAATCCCTCTTCTGTGTTGCTTCACATGGGGGTGAAGCAAATAAATAAGATTATAAATACCTACATCTTCAATGTACCCATCAACAGCAGCAGCGTGCATTTTATTTACTCCAGTTGGGGTATGACATTTGTTGGATACTGGAAACATAGCCCAATATCCAGGTATTTTGAAAAGTGTGTTTGTCATCTTTTCTACTTTATGACCATTAAGGGCAGGAACTCATGTGCAATTAATCTTGGAAGGCTGACCTCTAGTGCCTTCTCAAAGTTCTCAAAAATGATAGCAATGGATTCAAAGGTATAAATATCAAGGACTAAAAAAAAGTTGGAAGAGAAAATTAAAGCAGGAGATAGAATTTCCCTTTGAAAAAGGAAAAGAATGAATGACAACTGATTTAGTGAAGAAAGTTGAGATTTAAGTATCTACAGAAAGATGTGACAGATAGAGCTAAGCACATTTATACCACTGAGCTGAGGATGGGAAGGAGAGATAAAGGGTATCTTGGAAGGCATAAATAAGGAGGACTGATGGCAATGAATTGGTCAGAAATCTGTGTCAGACTGTGCTCACTTCCAGAATTCTGATTCTCCCACTTTATCATGAATGAATTTTTGAAGGAATTGAAAAATAAAGCATCCAGAGAATTGAGACAACTTATGGAAAACAGAGAAGTTGAAAATTGATGCTGAATGGCGAAAATGACTGGCACTTCCAGAATGGTGTAAGCCAGAATTTCACTCTGAATGAAGACTCCTCCTGGAAAGACGTGACTGGCTCAAGATGGAAAGACCTACAACCACTGTCATTTGGGAGAAGGAGGCCAAGGCCAGTTCCTAGCCTGATGATCTTTCAAGGATCCATCATCAGAGGAGCTCTGTTGAGGAACATAAAATTCCAGTCAGCCCTTCATTGCCTTTCTTAAGTATAAAAGCAAGACCAAAGATTACCAGACAGTTGATGCAGCCTTTCTGCATAAAAGACAATGACTAACATAAATGAGCTGAGAAAAGGACTCTGAGGAAGTGGGCACTAACAGCAAAAGGAAAGTTCAGATAATCTTAATTAATATCTTTAGAAAGATAAAAATAGAGCACTATAAAAATTCAGATGACAGGGAAGATCATTTGAAATTAATAATTTGATATGTGAGTTTTTAAAAAGTCAACAAAATAAATGAAAGTCAAGGACATCTTAATGGAAAAGAGAGGAGAAAATATTTGAAGACCAAACTGTATGAATAACATCCTTTTTTAAAATTTATTTTTATTGGTGCAATATAATTACATGTAATAGTGGGATTTATGATGCCATATTTGTAATGTACATAGCATAACTTGATTAATAATTTCCTTTTGATAGAAATTTCACAAAGAACAAATAAAAACAGGAGAGAAAATTTCAAAGACAGAATGCAAAATAAAGAACAACTCCTAGAGTTGAAGAACATGGATTTCCCATATTGAAAAAAATGTATTGAGTGTCTGACACAATGAGAGGAAAATTTCACATTAAGATATATCTGTGCAAATTTGGGAAACCATGGATAAATAGGATACTCTACATGTGTACTGAGCAAAAATGATTCCTTTTTTTATATACAAAGGAAAAACAATTGACATTTATCAAGCAATTCTTAAACTGAGAAGAAAACAGAAATGGCTTCAAAATTTGTAGAAGTTATTCATTGTCAAATTAGAATTCTATTTGCGGCTCAACCAACTATCCCTGAGTTAACTGAGGTTAAAAATAGAGACATTTCAAATATGCAAGATCCTCCTAGAAGACTACCTATATTCTGACTTCTCAGCAAACTATAGAAAGTTATATTGCATTAAAATAAAGAAGAATACCAGGAGAGAAGAAAACCTAGAGCCAGACAGCAAGGGAGGAGCACAGGGGATTGTATGTCCTTAGCCAAAACAAGTCCCAGATGATGGATGGAAGGCACTGGGGGATGCGTTTCAAATATCGCACTGATCAATTATTCAGTCTATTCATCTAAATTGAAAAGAATTTTGCAGTTCTATAGAGAGTTTGGGAGACTAAATGATAGGTTCATATAAAATTAAATAAAACAAAAAGGCAAATATTATCTCCAGGGAAAGCAGAATGTTGCACAGGAAAAGACAAGAAAGTTGGACAACCATGCCAATACTGAATTTTGATGTACTCCAACTTTGTGACATATTGGGTTAATGGAGTGAGGAAAGATATAGGGTTGTGGACAAATCCAGCATAAGCTAAATCCTTATCTTCTAGAGTAGGGAGTCAGTGGATAATTTAAAAAAATTATTCAATTAAGAAATGGAAGAATAAGCACCTTTTTTTTTCAGTATTGGGGACTTAACCAGGGTCTTACAAAGGCTAGGAGAGCACTCTACCACCAAGCTATAACCCCAAACCAAGTACAGTCTTAAAATGAATAAATAAGCAAATGCCAGAAGTAACAGCTAATAATAGAAATGGAAGTGGTTGCTTCTGAGTGGTTGCTTCTTTCTAATAATAGAAATGGAGTGGATTTGGAATATTATTTTCAATCTTAAGCATTTAACAATAATAACTTGATAAACCATGTAATATAGTACTTCAGTTAAAGTTTTAAATTTTTTTTTAAATGTGGGATGCTGATATCCATGTAGTCACTCTTAAAATGGCTTTATGAAAGGGTATCAAAAATTCTTGAGGTCTGATGGAAAGAACTTGATCTTTGGAGTCAGAGATCTGAGTGAACCTCCACTCAGCAGTGCCCTTGGGGAAGTTCTAGTTGACATATCTGTAAAGTGTGTTTTGTAAGGTTCACTTTGTGGGAGGGATTGGAGTGAAGAGAAGATATGGGGTATGTTTGTCACATAGTGGGTAAACTGGCATGGACCGGGTACTTCATAAATGGTATTTATTGTTGAGACTGTCTTGAGCATGACCAATGTATTTTGTTAACATGTTAAAAGTTGGGAGAAGTATCAGAAATATATTAAAACCTGAGTCTAGAAGTAAGACATCCATTGTAACCAAGTCTTCAGACCTTGGAAGAAAGACTTACTCTTCCAGTCTAAGCCAGTCATTTAATAAATTATTGCTCCTTTGAACTAAAAGGCACCTTTGAGGCTTCAAGGAGTTAATGTGCCTTCCAGAGTCTTTAACTTGCTCTCAGGGAATCATTTATAGTCCAGGAGGCTCTGGCACATGTTGGAATATTTAGAACTGAAATGACAGAGTCAGATTTTAATTTGCAGTGTTTTATCATGTTCCTCTTTTTATTTTTTTATAGGCAAAACAAAACTAAGCAAACCTAAGTGTTACAATATCTCAAATCCATCCTTCCTTGTCCCTTATTGAGACTCTGAGTGCACTGATCCATCATCTTAACACTAGTTAGTGCAGAGTTGATTTCAATAAAAGGTTGCATGAATGTGAATTGCACTGAGAGTCGGTAGTGTTTGTGAAAGCCCAATCCCATCCCTGAGCTTTCCCAAGAGCGGGTTTTTCTTCCAGGGACAATCTCAGCCTTCTGGGCTCCTGGTAGCTTCTCCTGGGATCCCAGTTAAGAAGTTACTTTCTCAGGGCAACTTCTATACATTCTCATGCCTTCTCTTTCCCAGATGTGTTATCTTTGTTTTGTGCTTTCTTATGAACCAATATTTTTTTTCTACAAGAACTTGTCACAAATGTAATCAATGATGTAAGTAGTGGTTTCATGTTTGTATCCCCTACTATTCTGTGAATTTCAAATGAGTGAGAATAGACTTATCTGGCCTTTTTAAAATTGCACATAGTAGGTATATACATGGCCTATACTAGGTACATAAAGAATATTTATTTCATGAATGAATAAATGCATGAAGTAATAAAAGGTGATCTCTTTGTTAATGTGGTTCTGTGTATACAAAAGAAAAAATATAACGATCACAGGAAGGTCCTGTATCCTTGTCCAAGGTCATACAGCCAAGATGTAAAGAGACAGGACTGAGACCTAGGTTTATCTGATGCCAGGAAATTCCTCTGCTGGGCGAGGGATGACCCCTTCCCATCCTAATTAAGAAGCCAATCACTGCATGTGCAGAGGTCTGTCTGACCACATCCCTGGTTCACAGGAAAGGAGAAACGCAGAAGGAGAAGTATGACAATCAGACTCCTTGCACAATTGCCCGGTTTTGGTTGGTTTGTTCCCTTATCTTATGCTATTTAAATATAGTTTTGATGATTTTGTTTGCTTTGGAGGCAAGAAAAAAAAGATCCACAGAAGGTATAAAATTGCATATTATTTACTCCAGAGAAGAGAACAGTCCCCCTAGTAAATATGTATTGAAGCATTTTTATTTGTATTTGTATTTTTTTAAGATGTTTAAATAGACCCAGTAGACTGTAATATCTCTTTTCAGAGTTGGTGCCACCTATTGATTAAATATGCATTTATACATTTCTTCTTCTACATTTCTTTTTAAATAAAGGAGACATATGTTTTAATCATATAATAGACCTAGAAGAATTGATCAGAGAAAATACATATTTACATGTTTCTTTACAAAAGATTTTATCAAAAGTACAAATTTTTTAAAAACAAATTATTTTCTGATATACATTGATGTTTGCTATGTGTGAATTTAATTAAGAGGCGAGGGTATGGGTGCCTAAGTGCCTGGTGTGTGAATTTGGAAAGAGGTTGGTAGAATAAATGGGTGTTTTTAAAACAAAAAAAAAATGCTTTAAAACAAGATCACACTCCTAGTAAGCAACATAACCAAGACACAAGGCTTTTCACTTTTCAAAGAGAATGCTTTAAGAAGATATGACCATATTGAGCACTCTTATTTTATGGAATACCCAAAAACAGGGAATAGCGAAAGAAGTTAAGCTTTGGAGTAAACTTTGGAGTAGAGTTTGGACTTCTTATTACCTGGTGTATTTCTTCATCTCTGGAATGGACCAGCAATGAGGGCGCAGTGAGAATTAAGAGAAAACACCATGAGGTCCCTAGGGTTGTTCTGTCCCCCATTAGCTCACTGTGTGTATGCTATAGCTTGGATCTTGAGAGTCCCTCAAGATCCCAGTGTTGAAAATGTGATCCTCAGTGTAGGATATCTGCTGGTAGTAGAACCATTAAGAGATGGGGCCTAGTGGGAGGTCTTCAGGTTTGGGGGTATATGCCCTTGGAGGGCACAGTGGGACACTGGTCCACTTCCTCTGTTTTAATTGCAGGCCATGAGGGGAGTGATTTTGATTCCCTACAGCCAGGGTGTGCTGCCCCCCTCCAGAGGCCTGAAAACAGTATGTGTGTCTGATCATGGGCCAGAACCTCCAAAACTGAGCCTTTTTTTTTGGTAAGTTGATCATCTCGGGAATTTGTTTTAGTGATGGAAAGATGACTAATGCAATGTGTGTGCCTTTTTTCAAGAGTGAGGTGCGGACTGAGGGCTGCTCCTAGTGTTTCCCAGTGTCCTCAGGTGCTGAGGGTATAGTTAGATGTTGCCTAAGTATCTACAGAGCACTGAGGGTAAAACTACTCAGTTGCTTTCAGGTGTGGTAGTGCATGCTTCTAATGCCAGCAACTTAAGAGACTGAGGGAAGGATCACAAGTTCAAAGCCAGCCTGGGTCACTTAGTGAGAACTTGGCTCAAAACAAAAAATTAAAAGGTCTGGGATGTAACTCAACATACCTGGGTTCAATCCCCAATAATGGAAAAACCAAACCAAACCAACAACAACAAAAACAAACCCACCCAGGAGTTCTGTCCTCTCCTCTCTCTCCCTTGTAGTCAACAACCCTGGTGGTGAAGGCCTGGTCTTCAACTCTAGCAGCATATCTGAACCTGTGATATTGAGGAAGTTATTGAAACTCCTTAAACTCTGGTTTCTCTCTCTATACTTCACTGGTTTGTTGAGAAGATAAGAAAGAGATGTGTGAGGCCAATAACAGAGTTCCTGGCACATGGATGTTCAATACTATGATAACATTCAATAGTATAATTTCTTTTGAGAGAGGCATTCACTTTGGAAACAGAAAAAAAAAATGGTTTCAAATTTTGGCCATGTCACCCACCAGCTATGCAACCTTGGATAAATTATTTAACTTCTCTGAATCTCAGTTGTTTCACCTCTCAAAATGTATAATTGTATTTTCTTATAGGACAAGCCTAAGAATTATTTTTAAAACCTTATCCCACAGTCGGTAGATCCTTGAGATCTATTATTTGTTTGATACCACCAGTCAAGTCCTACTGATTTTTCTGTTTCACACAAAGCCCCCTTCCTTTCCTCTTCCATGACTGCCCCCCAGTTCAGAATATATTAGACCTGGAATATGCCTACTAATAAGCAATTCATCCTGTGCCCTTCACCCAGATTCATTTCCATAAATTAACTCCCCCTTATGCATAGCCCTCTCCTGCTCAAAAAGAAATCAGCTTTCTCCAACAGCAATAGGGAATTTCTAAATAATTAGTCCAGGATTCAAGGTGTCCCACCTACTTCCCTACTCTCTCTCAGCTTTTCCCTTCAGGGAAATGACCAGCTTTTTTCTTAGGTTCATTTTATCCTTCTGACTATTTCAGGTCGGAGGATTCAGCCACTGGTAATAGTTCTTCCAAACGTCTGTCTGATTCTCTTATTGCTCAAAGGATTCACGATCAGTTTGCTTGTGAATGACGTATTTGCCACTATTGGCTCAACAGAATTTCTTTAATACGCAGGGTGTATGTACACAATTCTCTCTTATCTACATTCACAAATGTGCTAATTTGGGATTGGTTTATTCAAATGCATTGTCTGCTCTTTATAGACCAATACAAATTCTTTACATTCCCAAGGACTTTATACTAAGCAGGTACTTGGAGAGTGTCAGGTGATGATATTATCTATCATCATGTGTTTTCCACTGAATTCCTCAAGTTTATAAAAAGGGAAGCAATCAATCTTTCTGCTTCTTTAAAAGCAAGCATGCTTGATTTTCTAGAAAGGGAGAAGCTCAGTTAGACCCAAATAACCCATTGACAATTGGCTGCTCAGCAGACACTGTGGATCATACAGTAGACAGACCTTGTTTGAATCCCACCACGTTTAGTTGTTCAGAATATCACAACTTGCTGGCACTTGCTGGACTTTAGTTCCAGCCTTTTGAAATCTAGGGCAGGACTGGTGGGGATAAACTGAAGTAACACTTGGGGATACCTGCCACAGGATAAGTACTTGGGAAAACATTGAGAATTACAATGGAGGAGGGAAGGATGCTCTTACCTAGGAAGTCCTGTGCATAAAGAATCTCAACCTCTGTGGGGTCTTTGGAGGGCATCCTGTGACAGCTATAGTTTCCCCAGTCTTTTCTATAATTGCTAGTGTTGTTCTTATCAAAGAGCCTCATAAGTGCAGAGCCCAGTTGAGTGGTAACATCTGAACTGGCAGCATAATCTAGAACAAGTAGCTTGCAGGAGTGTGATGGGGGGTGGGGGGCGGTGCGCAGAGGTGGCAACTCAGAGGTGCAAAAATACTGTCCTTGTTAACTGTCATCCTGGACGGGATAAACTGAGCTGTGAAGAGGAAACATGAAAAAGGAAGGCAGAAGGCCACAGGTGTCCCTCCATGACCTAATCATCTTGAAGATTTCCCGTGACTTCAGCAAGTTTCCACCTCCTTGAGATCTATTCTGAGTACATCTCTTCCTATACTGTAATCATAAGCAATTGTTTGGGCTTCTTGTCTTGGTAGAGTTTCAGAATGCTCTAATTGTGGGGAACCGGCCAATTCTTTTTGCATCTTCAGTGGAGAAAAAACAAAAACAAAAACAAAAAACTTGACATGCCCATCTTACTGCTGGGAAAACTAGATTTCTTCCAAGTGCTCTTAATGGCAGGATTGGGAACTGGGGTGCAGATTTAAATGTCTCCTTGTGGGTTGCAGATATTGCAGCAGCCTGCCTGGACACCAGGAAGAAGAAAGAATGATAAGGAATTGGAGTGGCCATTAGTCACAATTCGGCCAAGAAGAAACCTTTCTTTCTTGGTTATGTCCTGAGCCCCGCTTGAGTCTAAACAGACAGCGCCAAACCCCTCCCACTGCCCACCAAAGAGCGAGTGTGTGCCCACGCAAGCCCCACACGGGCATACTCACTGGATGCCAGTGTGCACTCCTGTGCTCCTGGGGAGGGGGTGAACAGGGGGCAGACTTCAACTCCCTTTGGAGTCGAGGCTTCCAAAGAGGAAAGTCTCCTTGTGTCGCTCAGGAGAGTGGAGCCAATGTGTGCCTTGGAGGAGGTCTGCTTTGAGCCCTGTGCAGATTGGTGCTGATTATTCTTACCAGTTGTGTGTATGTGCAAGAAAAAAAAAATACCAGAGACGCTGCCTGCCTGCTCCCATCTCTCGCGCGCTCTCTCTCTTCTGCTCTCTCCCTCCCTTTGCAAACATTGGATTTAAACCTGCTCAGAATTCAGCACAGAGGAAGGCAGCAGCAGTAGCAGCAGCAGAAGCAGGAGCAAGCCTGACAGCCCAAGAACACCACAGCTTCGAGATGTACCATCCCGCCTATTGGATCGTCTTCTCTGCCACAACTGCCCTGCTCTTCATCCCAGGTACCCGTACCCGAGAAGGGTGTTTTCTCTTTCTGGGGCGATTGTGCAATGCAAGGGCAGAAGAGGAAGGGGGAAGAGGGAGAGGCAAGGAGGAAGGGAGGAAGAGAGGGAGTATGAGAGGCATGTGAGCGAACTAGGTAGGCTTGCTGTACGTGCGCGCACACACACACACACACACACACACACACACACACACTCGTTCACTCAATCGCTCACACGCAGGCAGATGCTCGCAGCACGGGATTTGCTCTCTATTAAGGGATCGGTGAACTGGGTTCGAGATCCGCACTGTGCTGTGAGGTACTGCTGTTTCTGTGAAAGGTACCCACTGGCTGGCATTAACCAGTTGTGTTCCCGAGGGTAGGAGGAGAGGGGTTTAAACTCCTAGGCACAAATCCTCTTGCATCTCTGTTGGGACCTGCAAGGATGGATGGGGCACTCTTATCTCTCTAACCCATTCCCTTTCTGTTTCTGAATTGGTGTAGATCTCTGCATCTCTCTCTTTCTGTATTTTTTCTCTCTCTCTTTTCTCTCTCTCTCTCCTATGCTCTTCCCTCTCTTCTCTCTCTCCCTCCCTTTGGAGCCCTCTCCCTTCTCCTCTCACTTCAGCTCTTTCCTCTCCCCATTCTTTCTCCTTCACTCATGAATTTGCTATATTGTATTTCTTGTCTGAACAGTCTTTCTTCCCCCTGTCATCCTTTCTTTATCCTTCCATCAAATGGGCAGATCGTGCCTTTGAAATTCAGAATCCTCTCAGTTTCTCCTTCCTACTCCTCACATCAGAAATGTGAATTTCCCTTGATAGAATTTGGAATGTCCAAACAGGGAAGATTAGTCTGGGAATCTGGATTTACCTGATGCCCCTCAGCATCTTCTCTACCTTACCTAGTGATTTAAATGTGATGCTACCTCATACAGCAGTTACTTGTTTAGGGAAAACAAATCTGCAGTGATACAGGTAACACTGCAATCCTATCGAAATAAGGTTGGTAGAAGCCTTGCAAAATCCAACACGTCTTAATAGATTTAGTAATTGCGAAAGGGTCTTTTGCAAGCAGACAACTGAATGCCCGCAGGCATCTTTCAAACAATGCTGAAGGGGCTAGGTTATGCTTGCCATGATTTTAGGCAGCATCAAAGGGTTGGTGGAGTTTCCATACTAAACCCCAGCCTAAGCAGGATTTCTTTCTTTCTTTCCTTTTCTTTGCTTTCCCCGCAAATCAAGATAGATGTATTGGGTAAAGCATTAGCTTAGACCTAAATTCCCATACATTTATACACAGATATGAATGCTAAGATTCTTAAACCTTGCATCTCTTTCCATAAGTAATAGACATTTTACATTTTTATATTCAGAACCCCTTGGAAAGGTTGATTTTTTAAATTTGTTTTTAAAAACATAATTCCCTAAGTACTTCTGAGCTACTAAAGTGAGATTAGAAAATAATGGAAGTTTATTGGGGAGAGTGGACCAAATTTAATAAAGAAACCCAGTGTATAATGTTTTGTCATTTAAAAAGTTTTAATGTTTTTTTTTAATTTTAAAATTATTTTCGCAATTAAATTTTTAAATTTTTGGTTTGTACTTTTACAAGTACAAGTGGGCTCTGCATAACCCTGTTTCTGGATGTTTGCTTTAGGTGAGAAGTTCCGAGTTGGGAGTGGTGGGTTTTTTTGTGTGTGTGTGTGTTTTTCTTCTTCTCAATTCCAGCAGTGTGGTAGGGGGTTAGAGCCAGGACCTGCAGGGGGCTGGGCTGATAGGGAAGGCCAGCAGGCCCAGCACTCAGTACCTGCAGGAGCCTGGTAGAGGGAGCCAGGTAGGTGCTCTGGGCCCACTGTGAGAAGACAAACTTTCCTGCGTAGACTGCATGGCAATTCCTGCAGTCCTCCTAGCTCCTGGTTGATTCCTCTCCTCCCACTCTGCTGGAGTAGAGATCAAGACCTCCGCCCCAAAGGTATCCTGGCAGCCTGTACGCGCCCCTCGTGGCAAAACCCGGAACATTACACTTCCGATAGAGGAGGGGAGTGAGCCCAGGTCGTCTGAGGCTGCATTGCAGTGCAGTGCACTCTGAAGGAGTCAGGAATTAGGGTGAAACCTCCCTCTAGGGGTCCCCTGACACCCTAAAATACAGCTCCTCTGCATTGGTCGGGAGCGGGCAGAGCTCGCCTGCAGGAGAAGCATTCATACCCAAAGCAGCTACATGAAAGGGGAGTGCACCTCTGCCTCCTGAGCCCCTGAGCTTGGGGGTGAGGATGATGAGTGAGAAACCTCTCAGATTCTCACAAACATCAGCCTGGGGTCCTACTTGCTCTTGGTCTGCTGCCTCCTCGGAGTGCTGCCCTTAATGCCAATTGTGCTAGGAACCTGGTCAGTGAGATCGTGCAAGGAGGAAAAGTTGGTGTCAGAAGATGTAAGCGGAGTGAAGAAAAATGATACACACCGAGGGGATCCTGCAGAACTGAACCTAGCTGCAGTCAAAGTTCGGAGGCTCTATTCTGTCCTTGTGACTTCTCCTTTGTTATTTTTACTTCCTTCGGTATGTCTTCAGGCTCTTTCCCCTCCTTTGTTTCAACTGGTGCTTTTATTTTTCCCCATGGGGTTAATAGCAGCTTGTTAGCCATTTACTTTCTTTGTATCTAAAGATAGAGGCTAATGTAATAATGAAACCCTGACCTGGTTGGGCTTCTACACCATCTCATTCTGCAGTTTTCTATTTCTTGGTAAAACACATTTCCATCCCAGAATAATTTTAAGGTTAATGCTGTTGTCACCAGATACCTTCCAGGGGGAGAATGATGGACACAGATTGCTTTTCTGGGCAAAATCTCTAGGATGGGAAGACAGTTATAAGTGGACACTGTGTTGAGCCCACATCCAAGACAGGGCACAGGGTCATAGTTGACACTTTAACTGTCATGCTTGGGACATAGTCCCTGGGCACCCAGGGTGGGGGTGAGCTTATCCCAGGCAGGAATAGAAAAAAGAGCCTGTTTGGGGACCCTTTGTGAAGGATGTGTGGGGGGAAGCACAAAGTGAATGCTGCTGGACATTTGCATCAGAATCACCTGGAGGGAGGGGTTCAGATTAAAATGCAAAGTTGCTGTATCTTAGACACAAGCATTTATAAATAACAAACATCTCCTCCTTTTGAAGACTTCTAGACTACTTTGTAGTTTAAAACCTGTGTTCATGGCCTGAAGCATTTGAATTAGGGTCCATTTTCTCCCCTCCCTGTAATTTTTTTTCCCCCTTTAGTTCTGAGAAATGGCACCGAGGCAGTGGGGTAGGAAGGGGAGGGGTGAAAGTCATGCTGCTATGTTAAGCAGCCAAGGCTCAGCTCTGGAAACACCACACGTCATAAAGACTGGCCAGGGGACGAGCTGGCTGATGGAAGGACTGAACTTCTAACCTGGAAGGCTGTTTTTCTCCAGTTCAGACCTTTGCCTTTTGTTCCCTTCTTCTCAGCCCATCCTGCTTGGGTCTTGTGTCCTGTGCTCTGAGCAGGGAAATTGATGTGAGGAGGTGCCCAGCTGCTCTGTCTGGATTGAGTAGACTTCTCATACACAGATCTGTGAGCCCGGATACCCAGCCTGGTCTCCCTGCATCTTAAATACTAGATCTTAAACAGGCTTATTTAGTGTCAGAAATTCCTGAGTTTGGATTAGAAATCCCCTGAGGTTTAGGATTCTTTCTTCCCCAGTATACACCTTCCTACATCATCCTTCCTTTGGAAAATGCCCTGGATCTAGGGCTTTAGGGGGTGAGATCGGCAGGGAGGGATTTATAGCCACGTTTTTAGGAATTCCTTTCTCACTTCTTGTACCCTAACCAGTGTAGTATAGAGAAACCTGCTAAGAGTGGTATATAGGAGGGTTCAAACAGGAGAATCTAAGCCCTAGATTTACTGACAAAGAGAGAGACAAGGACCAGTCCTCTGATGTTGAATAAGACTTCAGCGTCCTTTTGCCAATCATAGATTCATGCCCCTCTCCCTGAGCTATCATGTGGCCCTCATCCCTTATAATGATTGACATGTTAATAAGGTCAGACCACATCCTGTTGGCATTTAGCTTTGACCCAGTGGCAATAGCAGGCACTGAGACAGAGACAGGTGTCGATGGCTTTTTCAGTAGCCTAGAGCTGGGCAGCGTTACTCAATCTGAGATTAATCAGAGATCCTGACTAGCTTTCGAGTCTCTGGTGTTACTTCAGTCCCCTCTGACTTTGTGCTTTCTCTCATTCTCAGCCACATCCCTGTAGCCTAGAACATTATAGGAAGAGATTCCTTAAGCAGCCACCATCTTACTGTGCTTATTGTCTAGCAACCTTGGGCCTGGGTCCCCCACAGGGGCCACTGGAAACTATACCTGTTGCTTACAGCCTCAAACCTGTGAGAGGCATTTCTCATGAGCAAGACCTCTTCCCAAGCTTCTGAGCATGCTGAAATTCAAGAAGTGAGCCTCTGATTAACAGCACTTTGAGCTTCATTTGATTGGATCAAGACATTCTCTGAGCCTCAGTTTACCTGTTTGTAGAGTGGGTTCCAGCTACTTGTACTTCTTGTTTCCAACTGTAGTCAAAAACCTAGGTTAGATAGTAAAAAGGTGAACACTCATGCATTTTTATCATAAAAGAATCATGTTGGTCTCCTAGTAATATGACAAGAGAGAAGAATGCTTACAAGCAGAAGCTCAGGACAAGACTTTCCTCATTGTTGAAGAAGTAAGAAAAGGTAGAATCATACTGACTCATCTATGTGTTTGCCATAGTAGTGAAAATTAGCAAAATCCAATTCATCCATCTGTTTATTCTTCGAGATTTTATGCAGGTTCTGGCTAAACAAAATGCATTAATTAAGATATTGTCCTGCCTCAAAATCATAAATCAAATAAAACAAAAAATTTTACCCTTTTCCTTCTTTTTTAGTTCCAATCAAACGTACATGCAGACTTTGAGATTTTTGAATTTTTATTGTTCTGCTGTGAAAAACTATGGCAGCAGACACAGACTCTTTGGTCTCCTAAAATATTGCTTTACAATATTTTTCTTGGGGTGCTAAGTACATGGACTTGTACATTAGCCTTGGACAATTGGGATTTTAGAAGCCTCTTCCCAGCTTCATGTGCCTGTGATTGTCTGCAGCCTATAGGCTATGGCTTTCCTGACCCTGGCTCACTGGATAGGGGGCCTATCAGTCTTCAGCCTGTCTGCAGATGGATGGTTGCCATCCGCCTGCAGCTGCCTGAGGCTGGGAAGAGGAGAGATGGAAACAAACCTCTCTTCCTGTCAGTGAACTCAAGTGTCAGCCCACAGATGGCCCCTGGCTGCTGACAAGTCAGGCTGTCAGTAGCAGTGGATGTTAGCACCTCTGGATCTTGACTGGCACCTTCCAGATATGGAGGTTGGGCAGGCTGGCATCATCTTGGGGCAGCTCTGTTCTGCTCTCCCACTCCTGGCCCTGATCCTTCTGTGCAGCTCCAGGTCCTGAGGATACTTCTCCCTCCTGCTGCTTATCCTGTGGGTAGGAGAAAAAAATTTTGAATTTAATCCTTATCTCTAAAGCCTTGGTTGCCTCTGCCTTGATGGGGAAGACAGTAAAAGGTCCCTGATATAGTTGCAGTCACTAGATTTCTACACTGTTCATCCAGGTGGGTAAGGTATGGTATTTGTAGGATGGTATTTGTAGGGCTCAATGAAAGATTATAAGTAGTTCTGAGAATGGAGGAGAAAAATATGAAACCAGGGATGAACTTGAAGGCAAATGCACTTAACCATTGCCTTCCTATAGGTGTGTAAATATACATTCCTTCCTCTTATCCTCATCATCCCTCTGATAATAGTAGATTCATGCCCTTTCCCACAGGCATATACACATACACAAAAGCAGACATAAATGCATGCACACACTTGCAAGCCAGAGGTTAGCTGTTCTCAAAATCATATCCACAGGCCTCAGTTCATTATGGAAAGCAAGCCCTTTTCCTTTTGCCTTCTGTCTCTGCCCTTGCAGAACTCCCAACTGTTGCTTCCAGCCTTGGTATTCTCCCTGTGGGCACATATGGCAGAAGGCTGTGCTAGACACTGCTGTACTTGTGAGTGCTTCCTCTTAGCAATGCAAGGACTCCCACTCTATTCTGCACCCCAGAGCCAGTGGGTAGTAGAGGCAGATCTTGCACTCATCTCCCAGTACCTCCCTTTCTCACCTAGGCCCCTTGATGCTGAGAGACTGGGGATTGCCCTGCAGCCACTAGACTAACTTAATTAAATGTTTGCTAAATGCTCTCAGACACCTCTGGGCAATGTGCTGGGTAAGTGCAGAGCATTATCATTATGATGCAGGCACATTCCCTTTAATGAGCAGCAACACTGTTCTGAGAGACCCCTGGAAAGGCGAAGATGAATCAATGCATCAGGACACAGGTCATTGATTGGATTGGCTGTTTGCATGTTCGTGGGAAATGATAAGTGACAAATTGGATTGCCCACTGAAATCCAACCTGGAGAAAACCAGAATATTTAGTACTCAAAGGAATAGAGTCTCTGAATGGTCATTCTTGAATCTTTATTCCTGGGAAATTTACAAATGCTTTTTGCCACACTTGAGAGTCTGCTTATGGGTCTACTAAGGATATCAATGGTCTTATGCTTTATGATCCACTTGGAAAATTTATCCTTGGTCTCATTTGTTCCTCACCAAGAGAATGTGAGTTTCAACCAATTGCAATCTGATCTTTACTTTGCTTAAAACCTTCTGCAGACTTCCAGCTGAGTTTAGAATAAAAGTCAAAATATTTAACAAGGTCTACAAGGTCAAGATCTCCTTCCCATCTAGCTTCATTCTGAGCTCCTCACCCCTTCCAGCTCTGTTGGCTTTGTTCATTTTGGCTAATCTCACTTCCTCAGCAAGTCATGTTTCTCTGCCAGATTACTTGAGCTTTAAAATTCTGATTGTCTTATTTTTTTTTCTGGCTAAACTTTTTCTATCCTTCAGAACTTGTCTTAAATATTACTTTCCCAGGAGAACATTTTTGTTGCTTTAAAGTAGAATACACCTCCTTATTTATTATGCAAGTCCTTAGAGTAGTCTTCTCTTTCTTATACTGTGAATTCATATATTTCAAAGTAGTTCTTGGTTCTTTTGTGTATCTTTCCTCCCTATAGCATGGTGCATAAAAACAGGAACTGCATCCATTTTGTTCTCCAATATATCCTTGGTGCCTAGCACAGTGGCAGAAAATAAGCACTCATAAAGTATTTGTAAATGAACGAGTAGGTGAATGAATGTGTCACCAAAGTCACACAAATACTAAGTGTCAGCTTATTCTTCTCTATGCTTCTGCTCCATCCCACTGAATCCTCAAAAGTGTCTAGGGCCCTGGGTCCTCCCCACACCCAGCAGATTACCCATCTGCAGAGTGAAGACAGAGGCATAGGGATGGGCTTGCTAATGGGAGATGGAAATGTGTGGTGAATGCTTAGAATGATTATTCATTCCAGTGTTCATGCTTGTCAATAAACACCAGCTCTGAACTACCAACCAAACACACATACAGCAGCTCAGAGATGGAGCTGCATAGTTTTGGATCTCACACCACATGTTGCGACAGACACGCCTGAGAGTGAGAGTTGTTCTGTAAACACAGATGTGGGTCCTAATGCGGGCTATTGGTTTAATGCAAACTCGAATTACTCAGCACATTTAATCAGGGAGTCTGTTAAAGTGGCCCCCAATTATTTGAAATTTAGAGTCATGGCCACAGTGCCAACAAGAAGTATTCATAAAAAGTAAAATGTTGAGCTAGGGATGGGAAAATGCAAGTGATGTACGAGTGACTCATCCATGACCAATTGATACTTAAAAGGGTTGATGTCCATATGGAAAAGATAGGGGCTCAGCAAATCAGAGGAAATACGAAAAGGGCTATGTCATTTTTTATACCTAGTCACTTTTGTAGCCTAGTATGTTTCAGAGTTGTTCTGTCATGGTTGTAGAACTCCAAATAACAGAGATCTTGCCTTATTCATCTCTGAATGCTTTGCAGAACCAAGCACATTCGTTTATTTCACATGTTATTTACTGAGTGATTACTATGTGACAAATGCTGTGCTAGGCACTAGAAATGCAATTCCTGAACTAAAATTGTTATGGTCTCTGCTGCTATGAATTTTACAGTCTAGTGGGAGAGACAGATATGCATCAAACAAACACCCATTTGGTTGTGAAATTACAATTGGGATAAGGCCATAGACAGGGAGGTTTGTGGTTTTATGATTGCCTATAAGGAGGGCGGGATCCTGCCTGGGAGGCCAGGGATCCTTCCTTGTGCAAGTGACAATTGAGTGGAGATCTGAGAGATGAGAAAGAAATGATCCAGGCCCAAGGAGGAAGGCAAAGGTGAGCAGGACATGCAGGGTTCCTACAGCAGGAAACATAAGAACACATTCTCTTATCCAGCTGGAATGCACAGGAAGAGAGTGTGAGGCTGGCAGGCTGTGAAGAGTAAGAAGATGGAGACCGATTTTGGAGGTCATATTAATTATTTTGGCCTTTATTATAGAAGTGAAGGAATACCATTGAGGTGATTCCTATGCTGGGGATGTGGATCATGGTTAACATTTTTGAATCTCATTCTGGTTGCAGTTTGCATAATGGGTTAGGGGTGAACAAACCTGAAAGGAATAAATGAAATAAGAGGTCACTGCAGTGATTCACATGGGAAATGGTAGTGTCTTGGATCTTGGGAAGTAGCAGTTGGAATAAGGGACAGTAATGAATTGGGGAGTCTTTAAAGGAAATCAAAGATGAATTGCAGAAGCTGCAGAATCTGAAATCTAAAAGTATACCCAGGATTCAATCCCTAATACTGAAACAAACAAACAAACAAACAAACAGTTATCCCAACGTCAACACTGACAGTCTCTGGGGATTGTTGAGAAGATTACCTGCTCTGGACTTCCTGCTTGTAAGCCACCTCTTTCAGTTTAGTGTCGTTTTTCCCTGGAACAAGATCTAGGTTGCTTTTGGAATTTCTACTCTTTCCTAAAGTCTCACGATCTCAGCCCCTTAACTGGGGTCTAATGTAGAAGGTTGAAATTGCATCACTCAACTTCTCTACCCATCAAAAAGATGATGAAGAGCCCCATTTCTCTGATTTGTTGGATTCTGCCTGAGGTTGCTTCCTTCTGGAAAAAGCTTTGGTTGAACTCTCAAATTATTTGTGGGCATCAAAAATGTTACCACTTCACAAACCTTATCACGTTGATACCAAAACATGTGTAATTTCCCCTGAAGCCCATGATGTGGATCTTGCTAAGCACAGGGTGAAATATATGGCTTCCTGCAAACATTTTAAAATTACTATAATTAATTTAGGGGTCCTTGGAATTGAGAGCATCCTTGGAAATTGTCTAGACTATTCATTTCCTTTTATAGATGAGGCATAGAGGCCAAGGGCGCCTGAATATCTTCTCTAAAGTGACATGATCACATCCTAGCTGAGCCCATTCTTGAATATAGGTCTTATCAAAACGTGTCTGGAGTCATTTCAACATGATAGCAAAGGGCTGAGCTGAACTTTGCTTCCTAGTCTGACAACCTGCTGGAAAATGGACCTATAACCTTGGCCACTAATTTCTTTTCCTGATTCTCTCTCACTGTAGTGGACAAGGAACATTGTGGAACAGGATAACTCAATGGGTAAAAACTCCAGCCTTAGGGTCTGGAGTCAAAAAGAAAGTCAGAAGCCTTGTCCCTTTTAGCAGCATATTCATACTTTGAATGACTTTTGTAACTGAGCTGGGAGACTTCTATACATATATTTTTCCTTGTTAGGAGGAAGAATATAGTCAGGCTAGTATAATATCAAATACCAGGTATGTGTCGACCTGACACGTATCAGGTCAAACTCCTGGTCCACACACTGTGATAGGCACCTGCTTTTATCATCACTATATCATCAAAACATTTCTTTTTAAATATCTATTTGGGCTCGGCTCTGCCCTAAGCCAAGAGAAAATTCATACTGAGAATCCTATGGATTCTATATTAACGATTCATGGTCAAATGATGTGCTTATAGTATATGAATTACATTTATGTGCATAGCAACTATTACATATGCTAACAAGTGAGAGAGCAGAAAGAGCTAAGTCTTTCTATCTCCCAGTTCCTACCACCACTATCACTGCTTTCACAATTGACATCATGGAAATGGGCACAAAATGATTGCTGCAAAGAATTATAGACAAATGCAGAATGAAAAGCAAAAACTCAGATTCTTGTACAAGATGTGATTGGATGGTAAGACTGTTGAAGCATAGCAGTGGTGAGGCCAAGTACCTGGAGACATTCCCATTCCTAGAACTACAGGTCTGAGGAAGTCTTTGCTTCTCTGAACAAGCCAGCTTGGTTCTTTTGAACAGCCCAGTGCCAAGGGATTTCCTGTACTCTTCAAAGACAGGAGAATGTTGGAAGAGAGGATATGGCAGATGGAAATAGCCCATCAGTCTACAAGATCCAAGAGAAACTGGAGTTTCCTTGGGAGTCCCCTGGCTTTTTCCCATGGAGAGAAGAGTTCCCAGTCTTACTTGGCACCAGGATAGATGCCTCTTTGGGTGAAGCCCAGAAGGGAAGGGATGATGAAAACTACTATCAGGATTCTGCATCTTTTTCTGATGGGTCCCCCCAATACAGGGACACTAATAGCTGCCACCAGCTTAGCCTCATGATATTCATGAAGATTAGGCTACTTCTAATGACCCAGATGACTGTTTCTTCCCTTCTTCCATTAATTAATTAATTAATACTGTGGACTGATCCCAGGTGTACTTTATCATTGAGCTACATCTCCAGTCCTTTTTATTTTTTATTTTGTAACAGAGTTTCACTAAATTGCCCAGGTTGGCCTCCAATTTGTAATCCTTCTGCCTTAGACTCTCTAGTTGCTGGGATTACAGATGTGCACCACCACACCCAGTCTAAATTATTTATTGTTGGAGCAAATCACTCCCCTTCTGTGGCCACCTTGTGGAAGCATGGACAATAGTGAGGACATAACATGGCCATATGTTTTGTGTCTGTACTTGTAAATGCAATGGGTTGGGGCAAGCAGTTTAGTTTTCCCAGACTCTTAATCCTTTCCATAACAGGGGGGAAAAAAGATCACCTACTTCTCAATGTGGTCCAAAAGTCACCAGAGAAGAATAACAAAATGCATACTGTCTCTGAAGTGCTATATAGTTCCAGGTTGACAGGTCATGCATCTCTTCCAAGAGATGGATAGGCCACATCTGTCTGGTATTTTTTCTTTTCTTTTTTTGTAACTTTCTTTCATTCTATATATGGTGGGTTATGGTTATACAGTGGAGCACATCTCAAAGTGCCTATAACTTTTATTTTGGCTCAGGAGGTGTATCTGAGGGGACTCCTGCATTCATTTCCCTAGGCATGAAACAGTATTTGGTGTGCTTATCATTTTTCCATGGAGAGCACTGGAAAGTGTTTTCTGTGTCCCCAGCTGAGCTACTTTGGCCCTGGGAAAGAGTGTGGACTCTGCCGCTCAGGTTGTGATGACAGGAACCTGGAATACATTAAAGAAGAATACCAGTGTAAAACCTCAAGTCAGGTTGTGAGTGCCAGGTCTGGGCTGATGACAATTGTCTCCTATGGGTGGTGTCATTATTAAAAATAGAATTTCAAGATATAGTACATTGACAGAGAAGGTACTTTGGGGAAAAATGGGATTCTATGGCTTCCCTGAACACATGCTAGACACGTGCTTGGCTAATTCCTCTCCACATGGGTGATTGGTGAATTCTTAGGGATTAGAGTCTTCTCTATAGGGAAGCCATACAGAACCTTGGGCCCCTACAAATCCTTTTAGCCTATGCTGCGTTGAGGCCAGAATGACAGCTATTGATTCAGTGGTGTTTTGGGAAGGCAGAAAGGGGTCACCTACTTGTCTTATGCCCTACCCTAATCTAAAAAGCTCAACTTCTTGGTAGTAGCCAAAAAAGACTTGGCAATAGTGGAGATGGCAAGCTGATCTACAGTTCTATACAGGGCCCTTGAGATCAAGTGCTCTGCTTATCTGGACCTCATCCACACACCAGGTCTTGTCTAGGGTCAGATAGGAAAATGCTGTAGCTCTTCTTGAAATTGGAAAATTTATTCTGTGTTATATTTTAATTTATGCAAAAGTCTCTAAGTCTAGCTTTGGATGGGCGGAATCTCAGAGGTGTAAGGCTGCTCCTCTGTCTTTGGCTTTGGATGACTCGGCCCCCAGCATGTAGCCCCTAGCCCTGGCTCTCATCCACAGGCATCAGAAGCTGTCAGTGTGGTCAAGCTCATAGAAATAGTGGATGCCTCTTTGGAAGTCCATTTGACAGCACAGAGTGTGGCTAATTGAAGTCAGTTTTGTCTTGCAGGCACATCTGACTGTACATTAGAAGTGCAGAGAAACCACTGACATTTCTACTCTGTTAGTGTTCTTGAAACACCAATAGAGTCTGTGTACCCAGGAAGGCAAAAGAGCTTTTGGTAATGAAGTCATATTTTATTCTGTGGTTCAAGAACAGAAGCAGTGAGTGAGGGCTGAGAAGAATAGAGGAGGCTGGAGATATCTGAGAAGATTCATTATAGTTTCTTCCCTGCCAAAGCATCATGTTCTCTATTCTTCTTTATTTTAAATTCTTGTGACTATTTTTTTCCTGCTACATTTTGGTGCTGACATCTGGGAATAAAGGGGCCATGACAGATTTTTCAGTAAAAAGAAAGCCCTTCAATTTACCTTATTCTTCTCTTATAGTTCCCAAACACCAGCTGTATGACTTGTTTCACCACCAGGAGATCTCTCACTTAGACCTGTGGTTGGACTTTATTTTGCTCTATTAAATTAATATGTAAGAAATATCTTAATTACTTTCTTGAGATTCCTTGAAGGCTCTTCTTGTATTTCACTGAACATTTGGTGGTGGATGGCAGAGACAGTGTGAAGCCAGAAAACAAAGGCTAGAATCAGAAAGAAAGTTAAAAAGAAAGAGGAACTAGGAATGTCCAGAAGGGAAAAGCAATACTTTTCCAAAGTATTGGGATCAAAAGTGTTTCAAATTTCAGACTTAAAAAAAAATTGGGAGATATTTGTATACATATAATGAGATTTTGTGGAGATAGAACCTGAATCTAAATAGAATTCATTTATGTTTCTTACACAGCTTTCTCAGTAGTCTAAAGGTAATTTTATACAGTATTTTTAGTGCACCTGCATTTTGACTGAGGTCTGTCACATGAGGTCAGATGTGGAATTTTCTACTTGAAGTGTCACATTGGCACTCAGGGAGTTTTGGATTTTTGAGAATTTCAGACTTTGGATTTTTGGATTAAGGATGGTCTAACTGCATAAAGAAGGATAAAAGTGAAGCACCAGCCCACCAAGCAAGACAGCTGCAACTACTAAGATGGCAACAGATGAGTCAGCAAGGACAGCCAACAGCATCTTGGAGGAGAAAACCTGAGCCCTAAAGGGTTTCCCACTCAGAGCAGAGTCTCTCTTGTATTGAGATGGCATGTGGGTTTTATCAGCCATCACCTACAGACGCAAATACCCCTGTGTGCAATCCGATGCTTGAGGCATTAAAACACAAGCTGCAGCAACTCAGATATCACAAAAATTCTGAGAGTTGAGCACAGGGTCCCTGGGTGTATACAATAGCTGCTTATCTTTCAGCCTTGAAGACCACCTACCTGGCTACATACACACTACCACCACTTATATGTTCTTAGACACACAAAAATACATACAGTACAAATACACATACCCCACCATTCAGCCACACAGACCTTCCTTTATTCACAATACACATATACACTCCCCCTATTCAGCCAACATACTCATACATATTCATACACACAAAATACATATACACACACTCTCAACCCCATACCCACACACATACACCTGTACACATATCACCCATATAGCCACACACACAAACCATCCACATTTCCACAACCTCCACACTCATACACACAGTATATATGCACATACACAAACCACCCACTCAGCCACAATACATTCATACACACACACGCCACCACCCAACTACACATATACATTGATACACATAATACACACATACATATAAACCCCACACACACACACATGCACAAACCACACACATATTTATACACCCATACGCACATCACCCACATATCCATACACATACCACACACCCACATATACACACACCACCTGCCAACACACATGCATGTACACACCCATCCACACACCATCCACTCATATACACATATACACAAACACATACTCATACACACACACAAACACATACATACAGCACCTACCCATACACACGCATGCACATCATTTATACACCACCCTGTCCACCTACTCTTCTACACACACCCTCATCCACACCCATACACAAACCAACCACTCCTTTATCCATATAGACACTTACACTCATATGCATACCACCTACTCATAGACACACACATACACATTCATACACAGACATGCCTTCCCCTCCTCCCACACTTATATACATACACCTATCACCCATACATACATCCCCCCATATAAACACACGTACATACAGCACTCACCCACAAACACACACATTATCCTTGCATACCCACAAACATACACACACCACTCATACATACAGTCCCCCTGCCCCATAGCCTCACACATACACATACTGCCCATGCACATACATGTATATATAACATACACATGTATACACTCCCACATACCCTGCTCCACTTGATAACCATTTTGGATAGCACAGGGCATTTGAAGGTTGTCTTTTGGTAGCATTGTAAGCATAAATATCATGGGCTACACTAGTGCAGAGGAAAGTATTACTTGCTGAAAATTGTGGCCCTCCAGCCTCAGGATAGCAGAAATAGTAGGGTAGTTAAGGATTCTTGGGTCTTTCTTACTCATTTGGTGGGTAATGCTCACCCAGGTGGACATCTTTGGTTGTCCTCTCTCTGTATATGCCTATGGCCAGAGGTACCCTTTAAAGAGCTGCAGTAGTTACTCACTTATTCAGTTTGGCTTAGGAAATTCCTCTAGTGCTCTTCTTCCTGCTCCAGAAATAACCTCTTCTTGCCTGGGATGTGACCCTGTTTAGTTTTGTTGCCTAGCTATCCCATCACTATTTGGACCCTGACAATGACGGCTTTTCTCAGAGGTTTACCCATCTCTAAATTGTTTTCTTTCTCCCAATACAGTGTCCCTCAAATTACTCCCTGGGTCCACAATCCATGCTGTAGTTTCTGTGTAATCCAGACTCCTTCAGATCTTGCTGCAGTTAAGTAGAAGAGAGTTGATCCCCCTCTCCCAGACTTCCTCTGCACTTTATCACCACAGTAGTTCCAATCTCACTAGCTTTATGTCACCACTCTCTACTCTTTAAAGAAAATGAAGACCCACTGTAGCATGAGTGATCTCTCGAATTTTTGTTTATGAACTCCTGCATTTTTATCATTAAACCTTTTAAGCATGTACATACAATATGTACTTATTTATGTATAAATGATATATATGTCACTACATGTATAAAATGAGAAAAAAGACAAGATAAAAATAGGAATTCTAATATTCCTTCCTTTCACATCAGTATAACATTCAGTGCAGCCCTGGGGACAAGCACCACTCTGAGACCACTGCACTAAATCATGCCATGTGTTTCGGACTACAGTCAAGACAGAAATGTCAAATAATCCTTGGCAAGATGCTCCTAATGGCTCAGCTCTGACTGCTTCCCTCTGGGATTGAGCATGATGATGTGTCCTTGGTCACAAATCACTCTGGATATTGGTACAATACAGTTGCTATGGCAGACTCCATCTTGAAGCAGCTGTAATGTTCTTCAACAATACTACCTTTGTGGTAAAAATGGGTAACACATCAGTGGATACAGACCAGCATCCAGAATAGTCTCTCATTTATCAAAAACAGAAACAAAGACCACTGAAGGGAAAAAAATGCAAAAGAGCCTTTGCAAGAGAAAAAAGCTAAGGAAAGGGACCATCCATTCCAGCTGCACAACTGCACCAGTCTTCATTCCACATTCTACCCTTCTTTCCCTCTATCCTGGCTCTGTCCCTGGTACCAGCCTGGAGACATCGAGATCCTTGCTTTCCTGGTTTAGATTGAGAGTGTTTGTTTCAATGAAGAGAGGAAGTCCAGCTGAGGCAGGGTTAGAATTTTTTCAAAAAAATATTATTAAAATATATTAATGAAGACACACAGAAAAGAGTCAAAACAGAAAAATCTGAAACTGACTTCTTTTTCCTGAGCATAGTTGTCTTGAGGGGATGCAGGTGCAGCCCAGAAATGGTGGAGGCCTTGAGAATGTGGCTGTCAAATACTTGGCTGTAGGAAGTGTGGCTGACTGAGAACCTCAATGGCAGCTCTCTGAAGTCCATCATTGTATTAGCAGAGGCTGTGTTTCTCAGTCCATGATTGAATGCAATAAAGATACCACATCAGGGGCTGGAGCGGTGGCTCAGTGGCAGAGCGCTTGCCTGGCATGTGCGAGGCACTGGGTTCGATTCTCAGCACCACATACAAATAAATAAAATAAAGGTTCATTAACAACCAAAAAAAAAAAAATTAAAAAAAAAAAAAAAGATACCACATCAGGCCCACTTTGGGGAGATATGGTCCCCCCTGATGGGTGACTTTGACCTGAAGCCTCCCAAGCAGCTCTCTAAATGTTCCTCAGAACTGCACTGTGTTGGCTGCTTCCACCTACCCTTCCCGCCTGCCTTCTCACCTTCAACATGGACCCGGCTGGCACAGCCGTCTGTCTGCTGGCCCTCCTGGCTCCTTCTTCATTTTCTCTCACAGTTGCTTCCTCTGACAAATGTCTTGCACATTTAAACTTGTCTTGATGTCTGGTTCTCAGAGGACCCAGCCTGACACAGTGTTGCTGAGCTGACCGAGATAAGTAGGCGTGTGAGCCAATGTTTTACTCCATATGCCGACCTTTTCTGGTTTGACGTTATACCACCCACGCTGCAAAGTTAGGCTAGGAACTCATGGGCAGCCCTGGGAAAGCTGCAGTTTTCAAGACTAGACAAACTGGCTTTTTCAAACTTCCTAGGCAATATCCAAAAGCCCTGACCTGCCTCTGGAGTAAATGAAATGTTTTTAACATGTCCCCTTAAATTTCTTACTTGAATCTTTGGCTTTTGGAAATTGGTCATAAAGGTGGTTCCTTTTTCCCTGTAAATCCATTTGAAAATCTAGCCCACATCTTACATTTATTTTTAATTTTTCTGTTTTTTTTTTTAACCTGGGGCGTATTCACTATCTGGCTTATAAACCTGTTTCTATCTTTCAGGAATGTTTGTTTTGAATTGTTAAGGTTTTGTATTAGCTTCTTGAACTTGATTTTCTTAATGTTCCTGTGGCATGGTACACTTGACATTTTAGGTAGCATACTTTATTGTTGGGTTGTCACATGAGTTGTAGAATGATTAGAAGCATCCTTGGCCTCTGCCTACCTGATTCTAGTAGCACCTTTTGCGTTATGAGAGTCAAAAATGTCTCTTGACATAGCCAAATGTCCCCTGGGGGACAAGATCATTCTAGGTTGAAAACTGCTGCTCTGTGATTTTAAATGGTCAGTGCAGTATCTTAGCAACCCCTCTAACATATGCCAACTGTCTTCTTCAAGCTAGTGAAAGGATGGCCTTCTCTTCTTGTATCATCAGCCTCCACCCCTGACCTCCTCTGGTTTAAGTCTGGG
Organism: Geosciurus inauris; assembly: GCA_004024805.1. NCBI lineage: Eukaryota > Metazoa > Chordata > Mammalia > Rodentia > Sciuridae > Geosciurus > Geosciurus inauris. The sequence goes on from PVHX01005950.1 coordinate 80,768, forward strand.
AGAAGCTTCTGGTTTTCAGCGGAAATTTGGTTTATCCAGAATCTGTAAAGCCAAGTCATCAAATTCTTCATCTTTTCCAGGTGCTCTGAGATTAATACTTTTTAAGAAAGCCTAATAATAAGAACATACTTGATAATAGTACTATTAGGTATAATAGTAGGGTTGTTGTCTGAAATGAAATTGTATATGTAGAATAAAACACGAAGAACTCTTGCACCATGACTACATTGCTATTTAGTTGGACTGCCTCTCTCATTGATCATGTGGTTGTTATTAGCCAAACTGTTCCAGCAACTGTCTTCAGGGCACACTTAGATTTTGTCTAATAGCTTTGGAGTAATCAGGAGTGAGAGTGACAGCTCAGATAAGGTTCCTACAGGCAAATACCTAAAACTAAACTAAAAGGTGGTATATAAAAAATAGAAGGTTGTAAATAACATGTAGACATCACCACAATTATGGCAGTAGAGTTTTGAGACTGGTCAAAGATGCTAAGCCAATTTGAAGAGTTTCCTTGACTTAGGTCTTTAGGGGTTTCTTTTAGTGGAAAGGAAGTTTTTTTACAGAACATTCAGAATATCCCATCTACCTGCGATGATTTTAGTAGGAGGAGATGCCAAATGCTCCAAGTGAGGATACCTGAGGAGACACAGATGCAGTGGAGTTGATAAAAAGGAAGTAGCGTGTTTGGTTGTTCCTTTTCTCTTTAACTCCATCTGGGAGTGACCTGGGAACCAAAGCATCAAGTCCACTTTCAATAGGTCAATGTCTCAGGGCTTCAAACTTAGGAAGCAGATAAACTTCCTTCCTTAGAAGTAAGTATTGGAGAAGGCAGATCAGATAATTACTTTCCCAGCCTCCCCATACTGGTTACTCACTTTCTTTGAAGCTTATTATGACTCCTATAACAAACCTTGATAATACTAGAGCACTAAGACCTTGCAGGCACCAGGATATATGAACCACCTGCAATTCTGTTATGTTTTTCTGATGATCTGGACCTGCTGGTGTCACTATATCTTACAGCATGTGCTCTGATTCTGCCTGTTGCAGACTCCTCCAAAGCCTGTGGGGGACTTGGTGAATGAGGCCTGATCTTTTGGGATTCAGAATCATAATTGTTTCCCATACTCAGCTGACTGCTGGTATGATTTCTTTGCTGCTCTGTTCCTGATAACAATAAATTTAAAAGCTAAACTATTAATCTCTGTGATCTAGCTCACTGATTAGGATCTTTTCATGAACCATTATAAATTCCAAATTTGGTTTAGATAGAAGCTACTTCTGTGTGCAAGTCCATAGGCCATGTGACTCTGCAAGGTCATCATACAATAGTATCCATTGTGCATTTGCTTTCTGCCAGCCATCAGGGGCTCAGGAAAGTAGGTGGCTGAGACAGGCCACTCTCCTTAGTCCTCCACTCAGGAGACAGACACAATATGCTGTGTCTGCCTTCTTTTATATAAATAGTTATATAAAGGCATAAAGGAGGAGACAAGGAACTCATTAGTTTTTTCCAGGTGGGGCTTCTCAGAGGTGGTGGAATTTGACTTGGTTTTTAAAGGGGTAGCTGAGGATTGTCATATGGAGAAGCCAACTGAGAAACACAATAACCACAGGCATTAATGTCTGGGGACTGGCTGGGAAATAGCTGGCAGGGGACAAAGCAATGGGAAAGAGGTAGGAGAAAAATTCTTGCCATCCTCCAAATTGCAGTGTCTAGAAAAACAGTAGGGCTTTGTGGTCCATGCACCAGTCTTCTCATCACACTGCAGATTTTGTTTGTGTAATTTAAATGTCTGAAAAATGATGGATAGTGCTGGTGAAGTCTGAACTTCTCATAACCCCACAAGTTGCTAAACATCCATGTTATGAATGGAGTCAAGGGTGTGAGAAACCTTAGGTTTTTGTTTACTTATTATTTTTATTTTTTATGTTTGGAGATTTATACATTATCAAAGATATAATATATTTTCTCTCAAATTTTCTATTTTGTTTACACTCAGAACTGTATCCCTTACACTTATGAATTCTAGATAGCAGGACCAATAAAATTAAGTTCTTTTTCATGATTTCAGGGGTATTTTTAATTGTAGGTTGTGTTCAAATTTCAGGATAAAGATTATGTAATATATAGTTCTTCAAAGTTCATTAACCTGGTGTGACAATGTGATATATTAAAAATATATATATTGGCCTCCACACCATATCCTGAGACAGAGCTCCTAATACCCTTGGAGATGGGGGTGCTAAGAGAATCATTTGTTCTAATGTTTGGACTCTGATCCTGGTTCCTGACACGGAACTCCTAAGAACTTTGTAATTTCCTGAGTGATAGGAGCCTAGGACACTGAGCTCCTAGATCCCTTGGAATTTTCTGGGTAACAGGTGCATCTTCTGCTCTAATGAGATGACTATTGAGGATCTGCTGTACAGCCTCAAGATGAAGGCTGGTTTCCAGGGGAATGATGTGATTAGACAGTAGGAATTTTCAACTCCCAATCCCCCAGCCTCTGGGAACAGAGAAAGGCTGCAAGTTGAATTTATCATCAATGGTCACTGATTTAATTTATCATGCTACCTAATACAGCTTCCTTCAAACCCCAAAAGGACAAGGTTCAGAGGACTTTTGAGTATATGAAGGTTCTTGCAGGGTGGGGTACCCAGAAAGGGAGTGGAGTTTCACATCCCTTCCCACATGCCTTGCTCTATGAATCTCTTCCCATTTGAATATGTGTCTATGTTCTTTGCAATATTCCTTATAATAAGTGAGTAAATATAATTAAAATATTGTCCTGAGTTCTGTGAGCCACTCTAGCAACTAATTAAACCCAAACAGGGAGTATGGGAACCCCTGGTTATTCAGAAGCTCAGCTCACAATCTGGAGTTTGAAATTGGCATCTGAAGTAGAATGCAGTTTTGTGGGACTGAGTCTTGTGGGATCTAGTGCTATCTCCAGGTGGACAGCATTGAAATGGGATTGAACCATAGGATATTCAACTGCTGTCCACTGGCAAATTTTTTGCTATGTATAGAGAAACCCTCTCACAACTGGTGTCAGAAGTGTTGTGTTGAGTGATTGGGTGAGAGTAGGAAGAATCATTATTTTTTCCTAGTCTTTTCAGATGTGGCCATTGCTCTTTAACTTCATTCATTCAACAAATAAGTAGTAAGCACCTGGCCAGCATGGGTCAAACACTATTTTTGGACTTGAGATCCATCAGTGAATATAATAAATCAATATTCCCACCCTTGAGAAGTTTATGAACTAGTAGAGGAAATCTTATAATAAACAGTAAGCACAAAACATAAACAAATTTTTGGTATGTTAGTACATGGATAAAGAGAATGAAGTATACTAAGATATAGACAGTGGGAATAGTAGGAAAGAGAGCTACAGTTGTAGACAAGTAAGTCTTGTTAGTCTTTATTCTGAAGATCATACTTGAGCAGAATCTTGAAGGAAGCAATGATATCTAGAAAAAGCAGTGGAAATACCCTAATGCATGAGTGTAATCTACCTGGCTTAGTTAAGGAACAGAGAAGCAAGGGTGACTCAAGTAGAATAAGCAAGGAGATGTGGACAGAGAAGTGATGAGGAACTCTGTTAAATGAGCTTAGTGCTATTGGGAGGAGGTGGAACCTTTGGGGGGGTAGTAGGAAGTTTTAGGTTATTGGGGTGTACTCTTGAAGGGGATTATCATATCCCAGTCTCTCTATGCTTCTCTGTCATGAGGTACATAGGTCTCCTCTGCCACGTTCCCTCCACGACGTACTATGCTGCCACAGGTCCAAGCAATGGGACCAATTTGTCATGGGCTGAAACCTCCAAAACTATGTTTCAAAATAAACTTTTCTTCTTTACCTGATTACCTCAGGTATTTTGCTTTATAATAGAAAGCTGACAGATATCCTCTCTAAGGGGTTTGGCTTTTACTCTGAGTTTGATGGTTATTAGGAGTAGCACAATCTCACTTGGTTTAAAAGCACATTCTGGCCACTGAAGGTAGAAACAAGGGGACTACTTAGGAGGCTATTGCTGTACCCTACACAAAAGATAACTGCAGCTTGACCCAGGGTGACAGTACAGGAAATGATAGTGGTAGATTATGGCTACATGCTGAAGGCAGAGTCAATAGGCTGGCAGAATATGGGTGGGTGAGAGTGTTTTCAAGGAGGACTCCAAATTTTCTGACCTGAACAATTGAAATGATAAAGTTATTTTCAACTGCAGTGGAGATTTATGAGTGAAACAGGGTTTTGGAGAGTGTGGGCTAGGAGTTTATTCTGGACATGTTGAACTTGATAGGTCTATTGGACATGTTGAGTAGGCAGTTGGATATGTAATGAGATTAGAGTGCATATGTTTGTGTGTGTGTGTGTATGAGAGAGAGAGAGACAGACAGAGAGAGAGAGACAGAGAGACAGAGAGACCGAGAGAGAGAGAGATTTCTGAGCCAGAGGCCCACATATGGAGTTGCCAGCATACAGAGAATATTTAAAGTCACAAGCCTGCATGAAACCACAAGGAGAAGGGATGCAGAAAAAGAAGATAAGAGGGCAAACATAAGCTCTAGGGAGTGTCAGCTTTAAATGAGGTCAGGGAAATGATTATATAGAAGCATGAGCAGTTCATCTATAGTAACAAGTGGGTAAACTGATAAGCGGGTCAAGGCAATAACCAGTGAATGCGTGACATGCAGGCCTTAGGTTAGGCACAAAGTTCCTGACCACATGTCAAATCACTGCAGTATACAGCTAAAGGAACCAAGATGGTGTTTTTGCAGTACAGGCCCCATTCATAACAATATCTTCAGTATTTAAGACGAGGGCATGAAGATAAGCCCAAGACATGGGGAGGCCAATTCAATGCTATAAATTATTAGAAACTTAAGAAACTTTGTAAGCCAAAGCTTGGTTTACAAATGAGGAGACTCATATCTTCAAAATGAACTGATCAGATTAGGTTCATATAGCAACTTTTAGGAGAACAGGATACATAAATAAAGTCTAACTTCTCCCAGGTGAGTACACTTTCTTCCTATTGGGAATTTACCAAAGACATAGCATTCATAAAATATGATAGCCTTTTTTTTAAGCCTGAAATGACAAATTTTGAATTACAAACACAAACAGGGGTTCTCCTAGGTGATTGGGGATCAGCCTCAGCAAGGCTTCTTTCCTACAGAAACTTGGATTTCTCCAAAGGATGCTTCTTGCATAGTGATCAGCTTAGAACAAGTTGAATGACTACACACATACAGACCTGAAATTTCAGGAGCATGAAATTTTATGAAAACCTTTAGCAGAATTCTCTATTTAAGAACTTCCTCAGAAGGCCTTTCTACTTCTCCTATACTCAGAATACTACTGAGGTTTGGGTAATGTCTGTGAGAAGGATGAACATGGGCAAGATGTGGGTCCCAAGAGGTGGTGCATGCCCAATAAATACTCATTGAATAAATATCTTAATTGGTCATCCACTAATAGGAACATCTTATGTAAGCAGGTTAGCTAAATAGGGAGGAATCACTGTGTTGCTGACTACTCAAATACCCTGAGCCACTTGGATACCTTCTCTCTGACTTAGTGTATTGGGCTAGAAAGAGATTGGAGTCCCTGACATAGACCTATGGGAGAAGGTTAATTGAGAATAGTCCTACAAAGCATTAGAAGATTTTCAAGACAATCTCAGTGTAAATACTGAACAACATTGTCACTGCTGCCAAGTTGCAGAAAGAGACCTTGGGAAAGCCAGCAGGGGAGTGTTGGGAAGCATTGTTCCCTTCTGCCTGTCCTATTCTCCTGATTGGGTGGCAGTAGGGCAATGCCAAGCAAGAGATGGAAAGCATGGCAAATATTCACTCCTGACTCTAGTGGCCTTCAGCTCTTTCCTGGCTGTTGGGTGTGTGCCCAGCTGTATCCTGCTTGGAGAAATGAGGCTGCTGACACAGTCAGATGAGCTCTATGGTGAAAAGCCAAGGGAGAGATGACATTCGAAAGATCTCTTTGCAATTACTTCCCTTCTTCCCTCTCCTCCAAGTGATAAGGAGCCCAAGGCCAATTCCTTATTAAGCCAGAAAAAAGCATTGCCTGCATCACCCCCAGATGATTGCTGCACACTGATCTTACAGCATGATGGCGGGTCAGCCAGGGTCATTGGGCTGAGCATGTAGACCCTTCTCTACAAAGGCAAGGGACCTACTCTAAAACCACTTCACCTGCTCTATTTGAGAAATGGAAAGCAGAAATCACCTGGATTGTTATGCAGACAGTAGAAACAAAGGTTCAGAGAAAGAAAACACCAACATCTAATGTTTTTTGTCTTTAGTTTTGCTCCTAAAACTTAGGATTCTTGGATCAGCAACCTATAAATGAAAAATTGTGTGCTCTATCATTGCCTATCTTACTCTCTGATTTCTACACAAAACCCAACTCACACACATAATCTTCCAAGCAACTTTTCCTTGCTACCTTCTCCCAGAATGAAGTCTTTTCTCTTTGACCTCCCAGAGCAATGATATTCAACCTTAGTTGCACATGGAAACCATTTGGGGGGGAATTTAAAATAATCCTGACACTCAGGCTCTTAATTGATCAGGTAGGACATCTGATAGTAGGATTTATGAAGAGCTTTCCTGTGAAGCCCATATCCAGTGTTGGAGGAAAAGTATCTTAGAATATGCCTGTTAGCTGTGGAGCATGTGGGATGTCAATGACTTACACTTTTGATGATACTTCTACAATTGTCTTTACCTTGTCTCCAAAATCAGAGCAAACTTCTTGACGACAGAGATTTTTTTCCTGTCTACCAAGAGTGAGCACACATTGCCCTGTAAGAGGATCCTTGAGGAGTCAGCAACTTGAACCCTGCTTCCAGACCTTGCCTGGATGCATGGTCTTGGGTTTGCCCCTGGACTTTTTCCATCCTCACTTCTTCCTCCACAACATAAGGCCACAGTAGAGGATCCCTTAAGATGCCTTTCAACCTTGATATTTTGTAATTCTAATGAGCACTCAGGAATTGGGACTCATTGCAGCTAGTCCTAGCCTTGAACCTGGTGTCTGACCTCTGTTAGCATATGTCCCACATTCTCCTGCTCCTGGAGAATTCATGTTTTCCAACTCTGAAGAATAGTCTTCTCAGCTAGAGATCAGGCCTCAATGAAGTCTTTTTTTTTTTAACCAAAACTTATCTCAGTCCAGTGTTGCTTGGTTCTCAGGCCCTCAAGATGGGCCATTGGGGGCAGTGGAGAAAGGTCTTCTTTATTCTGATTCCCACTTTAAGGAGCAAAGGGAAAATAAATTCACTTTTAAAATCAATAATCACAGCTGCTATAGTTTGGATCTGGAATATTCTTCAAAGGCCCATGTGTTAAAGGTTTGGTCTTCAGCCTGCAGTGCTGTTGGGAAGTGGTGGAACTTTTAAGAGGTGGAGCCTAGTAGGAAGAAGTTAGGTCATTGAGGACATGCCCTTGAAGGAAATTATGGGACACCAGCACCTTCTTCCTCTTCTTCAGCATCTTGACCATGAAGTAAATGGTTTTGTCATGTACTCCTTGCCATGGTGTACTGCCTTACCCTAGCCTAAAAAGAAATAGGACTAACTTCTCATGGACTGAAGCCTCCTACACTGTGAGCCAAAATAAACTTTTCCTTTTTTGTAAGTTGATTATCTCAGCTATTTTGTCACAGTAACAGAAATCTAACAAACATAGGTGGTTAAAAGAAAGTAGAGGAAAGGCCCATAGGCAGAGACAAAACAAACAAACAAACAAACAAAAAACTGCAGAGAAGTCGGATGTCTGCTATGGGTTTGGAGGAAAGAAAGTGGATTCTCTGAGAGGTATGGATTATAATGGAGACACATGATCCAGTTCAGAGTGAAATAGTCAATCCTAAGCCCTGTAGAATTAACTCTGGAAGCATCTACAAAGCACATGCGCTTGCCCCCATCTCCAGCACAGCATGTGATCAGTAGCATTTGTACACACCCTTGGAATGGTAAGCATCTTGCTTGGGATTCCAGGATAATGTTTTTCTGATTATGTGGTTAGGGAAATGCCATTAATGACTTCTGTAGTGACTGCAGTTTCCTGTTTTGTTAGGAATAATGAGCCCCACCTTGTTCTCTCTTCTGCTGGCCAGTGTAACCTTTCCTTTCCTCCTTTCCCAAATAGTCTTTTCAGAATACTTATCTCAGGCTCATATGAAATGATAAAAAAAAAAAGTGTTGTTAATTTATCCACACATTTCCTGAGGGATCATGATGACGGAGCAGAAGAAGGAACAGAGGCAAAGATAGAAAGACCATCCTCTGCCACAGATTGTGCTGGAAGCTTTGGAGGATTAGTGAGTTCATGTCAGAAAAGCCCTCTGAGCCCCTTTGCTCATTACTACTGAGCATTTTGGAGGCTCTTCTTATGTGCCAAGCCATTTGCAGGCATTTGGGAATTAACCTCATAGTTTTAGTGAAGTTCTTTGTTCTACTCTTTAAAGTGCAGACAAAGTAATTCAAGAATTTGGACTGGACTTAGCGTTAAGACCTGTAGCCTTTTGTTCTCTTTGCTATGGACTGTGAAACCCTGGACAAGACATTTTCTTTCCAAGAGCCTCTATTTTTTTTTCAGATATTAGAAATGAATGATATCTCTTTTCATCACATCACATAATTTTTGCGTGGGTCCAGGGTGCTATTGATGGAGAAATAATTTAGAAAACAGAATGAAATATCATGCTAATATGAAATAGTATTATTCCATCATTTTGCTTCCTGTTGAAGAGGCTCATATTTATTTTAAAAAAAACTTATTTTGTGCCCAGTAAAAACCACAGTCCTTAATCTCAACAGGAAGAAAAAGGTGCCAACTTCCAATCAATAGGTAGTTGTTCCCTAGACAATTTGGGAAATAGCTCATGATTGATTAGCAATATCTATTGAGAGAATGGGGGGGAAGCTCCGGTAGGAACTCAACACAGACTGTCATCATGGAGGTGGGTGGGCAAGGCAGTGGTGGTAGTTAGAATTAATGTCTTTTTCCTAAGAAGGTAAGATATAAAAGAGAACAAAAGTTCTCTTCTTTTGGAGGCATCAGTTCAATTCATTGCTTATTAGGGATAAGGTCCCTAAGACTAGGGCATTAAGTGCCAATGTCCATCAGTGGGAATAAGAAACTCGGTGGATGGAGAATATTTTGTCAGTGAGAGGAGGACATGGGTGAAAGAAACAGTGAAGAGGCAAAGTGAAGGTGAATTGAAGTGGCAAAATAAGTGGATTGGGAGTTAGGGGTGGGGCAGGCTGAGCCATTTAATGGTAGGATTTTCCCTGCATAAGCAATGAGCTTAAATCTGACCCAGCTATCCCTAGAACCTTGGTCTCTGTGTCTTCCACCTGGGCTCTTTCTCTATAGAAGAGTGTGCCCTGAAGCCAGATCTACTTTCTGAAGAAAACCAAGAGATCACTTTGTGAACATATCCTTGTCCTTGACCAAGAGGCTTCCAGTCCCCTTTCTTCCAGGAGGCCAGCTAAAGAGGGTTCATTTCAAAAAAACATTTAATTGTTGCTTTACAGCCTGAAAAAGATGTTACACTCCTGTCTTTCTAAAAAAGGAATTCAGGGATTTGGAGAGGTTGAGCGTGCCCACCAAGGTCATACATTACAGGACAGAACCGAAGAAAAGCCTGCAATTGCTTTAGTGCCCAAACTCTGGCTGCAGAACCTGTTGCTTTCTTACTGTGCCTGTTACATTCATCTTTCCTGTCTCCTTTGGGGGTGTCTCAACCTTTCTTAGTCTGTCACATGTAAGGTCCCTGTTGGCCATTTTTTGCTTCTGTATTTTAATGGTTTGGACTAATTCCCATTTTATTTTTGTATTTATTTTAACACAATCACTTATAATGAGGCTAATGACATTTTGTCTCCATGGTGGCGCATTTTAATTTGGTCTCGGAAATGTCAAAGCGATCAGGCAATTTGGTATCTCGGAAACACAAAACGTGGCAGGGACAATAGGTTCCTCTTTCCATCATTCCATTTCCCTTGTTATCTGCTAGCTCCTGGGGCCACCTTGTCCTGTTTGGCCACTTCTCAATGCTGGCATGGGTGGAGATCAGCAATAAAACATTGCCAAGACAAAAGGCGAAGGCTCCTGCAGGCTGACTCTTTCCAGAAACTACAGTTAACACAATTACTCAGATCTCAGCACTTGAGCTAAGTTTGTTATGCTAGAAGCAGGACATCATTTTCCTGATGGCAGTTTTACATCAATCCTTGTCCTTTCACCCAGAGTTTTTCTTTGGATCTGCCTGCAGTCTTCTTTTGGCTTTCCAATTCTTTCCTTTAAGACAGGGTTGGCAAATGTCTGTTTTAAAAGGACAAGATAGAAAATATCCTAGACTCTGTGGGCCTCATATGGTCTCTATCTCTATTTTTTTTATAACTCTTAAAAATGCAAATACCATTCTTAGCTCACAAGCCATATGAGTTGCAGGTAATCTTGGATTTGGGGTTGTTTATAGTGAAAGTGTTTTGGGGGATTTGAATTGAAGAGTTTAATCTAGTTCCTTTTCAGCATGGATTTATCCTGTATCACAAAATGCCAAATAGTTGGCTTTGCCTGGGTTAGATGATAGGTAAATACTCTGATGTTATAAGCATACAGATGCTTGTGGACTTGCAAGGGGGTTATGTCCCTATAAGCCCATTTTAAGTTGAAAATGTAAGTTTAAAATGCATTTTATACACCAAATTATAATTATAATTTAGCCACACAGCGCACCACAGGGTGTCACTTATTTCCCATACTGATGGTGTGACTGACTAGGAGCTTCCGCTCACTGTCACCATCCAACAACATGAGAGAGCATTACATTGCATATTGCTAGCCAGGAAAAAGAACCAAATCAAAAGTCTGAGTTTGGTCTCTACTGAATGCATATTGTGTGTGCACCGTCAGAGTCAAAAACTCAAACTGGGGGACTATCTTACAGCAAATCTCCTGAGAGATTGACGATTTTAGGTTTATTTTAAATGTGGGATTTGGGACATAGTAAGTCTTCCTCCGGAAGCCTATATTGTCCTTAATTTGTCTGAATCTGGAATTCTCTGGCTCGAATCTGCCTCTCTTTCTCCTCCAAGATTTTCCTGCCCAGCGCTTCCTGTGACCAATCTCTTTTCCACCCTGCTTTCTCTTTGGAAAGGAGGAGATGGATGGCTTCTGCAGATGGGGCCCGTGCTGCTTTCTCAGCTTTGAGAGCAACCACATTTGTCTTCTCTTCAGCACCAGGCTTGTTTCTCAGAGGCTAATCTTTGAGCTAGAAGTCAGGACAATGAAAGGGAGGGATTCGTGGGGAGGCAAAATCTTTAGGTCAAATCAGGGAAACTCCCACCGTAACCCAGACAGATCCTGTGTCCCTGGAATGGCCTTGTGTACACTTCTGTTTAGAAACCACTTTGTCAATTTCTTTGCCAGCTTTACCATGTAGTAAGAATACTTTATCTTTATAAAGCAGCAATAAGTGGACAGTATAATATATTTCACTTTTAATAAGGTGTTGCCAGTTACAGACACTCTGTAGAGCAATTAGTGTCAAAGCTGCTAAGCAATGGAGGGAACTGTATCTGAGTGTTTACAGACTGAAAGGATTTACAGCTGTGTTTGCAAGAGCTGTGGTCACAATGTGAAGGGCGGGGGAAGAGATGTTGACCAGCTGAGTTTAAATCCACTGACCCTACATGATTCTGAAACTTCTCAAAAGCAGCTCTTGCCTTGTATTATGATATGAGTTTCTGAGACAGGGAGATAGTGATGCTTCCCACACAGCTCATGGGGCTCGGGGAAGAACATGGCTTTAGGGATCCTATAGATCTGAGTTTCAAACTCAACTCTGCAATGAAGCATGGCTCCTAGGCAAAAATCTCTCTCTGAAACTCATTTTACTTCTGTAAATAAGAGAAGAGAAAATCATCAGAGAGCTCAGAATATGAAGCTCTGGGCATTTCCAGCTCTCATATTGGACTGGATCCTTTCAAACTGTGTCATTCCTACTCTGTCAATGCTCATAAGGATGGAGAGATTTTTAAAAAAATTTAAGCATATCTAGGTTGTGCAACCCATCACAATTTGACTGGAAGTATCCTCATTTTAAAATGGACAGTTTTATATCCTGGGAACTCTGTCCCAGGATGGCTGGTCCCCTTCAATCCAGTTTAAAATCTTTAAGTTCTCGCTTCTTTTAGGTGATGGTCTCAAGTCCAACTACAGTGTACGTGACAGGAATTTCAATCACATGCTACAGTGGATATAAACCATAGGCAGCAGCAAAATATCTCCTGTGAAGGGGAATTGTGGAAATCTTTAAGAGGATGGGAGACAACTGGTCCAGCAATGACGTGCCTGAGGACCTGTTCTAAAAGTCAAAGATCTAGCTCAGTGTTTCTTGGATGTATTTTTTTCCCTGAGAACAGTGTCCATTAGACTCAGCCTTGGAAGGGAGAAGAAAAACAGGTTGAGCATCACTAATCCAAAAGTTTCAAATCTAAAGTATTCTAAACTCCATTTTGAGCACCAACAAGATCGAAAGTGGAAAATGATCTCTATGCCAAACAACCAGACTGTCCATGTGGGTGACTGATAATACACCTTTGTTTTCTGGTGATTCAATGTGCATAAACATTGCTTCATGCCCCAACTATTTAAAACATTGTGTAAATTACCTTCAGTATACGTACTTAAAATGTGTGTGAAACATAAATGCATTTCATGTTAAGACTTAGGTCCCATCCCTAAGATTACTCAGTATGTATAGATAAATATTTCAAAATGCAAAAAAAAAAAAAGTCTAAATCTAAAATACTTCTCATCCCAAGCATTTTGGATAAGGGATACTCATCCTGGATTTATGTTTTGCTTCATGGTTTTATATCACACACATGGAACTAGTTATTCAACTCATATTTAGGGCATCCCAGTTCAACAAGAGTAGGTGAGCTCTCATCTCAACCGTAGCACTGTTCCAGGTGGGAACAGGGAGTGGACCCTTCTCCCTATCCAGGGAACTTGACACCTTGTTTGGAAGAAAAGTCTGGCATCCTTGAAATAGCAAAGAGTTCTTCACCTGGCCAGGGCAGCCAATTGTCACTCTATTCCCATCTGTCCCTTTTACCTGATGGGTGCAGGAGAGGAAGGGAAGTCTATGATGTTACTCTACAGCATAATTACTTTCAGTCTGCAGATAAGAAAACACATTTAGAGGTAAAAGAAAAGGGCCCAAGCCTATCCCTCATATTTCCAGGAAGCAAACTTCTTGCCTGCTTTTTCTTTCAATAGCTGTGAAAAACAGAGTTATTCTCTATGGCCAGATACATGATTTGAGCATTGGAGGAGTTTAGGAGGAATGAATTATGGAAGGGGAAGCTGGATGAGGGGAAATGGCTGGGTTGGCAAAGAGATGGGATGATAGCTGGGCCTGGAAGGATTAACCATGTGGAAGACACATTGCAGGAAGAGAAGGCAGAATGAGAATGGCATGCGGTGGGCAGAAAGGATACCAGATTTGAATGTAGGGGAGAGGGAGGACAGGGAGGTCGCTTCTCAGAGCCTTGAATGCCTGGCAGAGGAAATATGAGACTCCAATTAAAGATGATCTCTATACGCTTTTTAAGCACCTTAGTCTCTGCCATGCACAGATAGTTTGAAGGTATGTACCTGCTCCCTGTGAAGTAAGCTCCCCTCAGTAACTTGGAGGGCTGAGAGGATATAGAGTTCTTCTCCCCTAAGTTCCTTATCAAGGTGATTGGGGTGCATGTGTGGGAAGGGAACATGTTCTTATTTGATTTCTAATCCCAGAGTTAATCCCATGCATAACAGGACCAGCATTTAGGAAGTCAGAACATGTTGTTTAAAACATTATTTCAAATATTTGCTGTGTACCTGCTTCATTTAAGTTTTGCAGGGGATGGTAGACCAATATAAAAAGGACATGTGATTAATTGGTTTTGACTGTCAAAGCATAAAGCAGGGTTATAATTAACTAATTTTGAAAGTGTGACTAGGTCTTTCTGTGTGTGTGGATTTTATACACTGCACTGCACAAGAGCAGGACTCCTGAGAAAATATGCAATGAGGGCCAAAGACCTCCTCAAGTGAGAATGGAGTTTGCATTAGCCACAGACAGTGCAGAGAAGGTGGAGGGTGAGTCTGGTAAGTGTCCTTCTACTTGTTTTGTGTTTGGCTAGATCTGTTGTGGGCAAGGTGCTCACTGCAGAGTGTGCAGTAGAGAGATTAGGGCTCCCCAGCGCTCTCTGTCCTGGCAGCATAACTCATGGGCCTCTGTGCTGCAGCTTTTTTAAGTGTCTGTTTTTCTTCTTCTTTTCTTTTCTTTTGGTACTGGGGATTAAACCCAGGAATGCTCTACCACTGAGCCACATCCTAAACCTTTTTATTTTGAGACAGGGTCTCACTAAATTGCAAAGGCAGGTCTCTAACCAGTAATCCTCCTGCCTCAGTCTCCCAAGTCACTGGAATTACAGGCATGTGCCACCATGCCTGGGAGGTGTCTGTTTTTCTTTCCCTACAAAGACTGTGCCAGCTCTAAGTGCTCCTCCCTCGTGCACTCTTGGGCACTGAGGTTTCTATCTGGGTGTCCCCTCATTCTGGGAGCCCGTGGCTGTGCACTCATTCTCCACAGGCCTCCTAATTGCTGGGGAGTCATCTCTTCTCTCTGCTCCTATTGCTCCCTCTCTTCTCTCCAGTCTTCTTTCTCAGTTCAGTTAAGCTCCCCTCTCTGGGTTTGTTCTCAAAATTCGAAGGTTTCTATTTTCACACCTCAGTAATTGGTGCTATCTGTTGAAAGTAACTCTGGAACTCCAGCCTGCTGGGGTCAGGAAGAGCTGAATTGAATTAAGGGAGTAGAAATTGGCTAGATGCAGGAGGAGGACTGGAGTCGGGTAATTTCTCTCCTCCAGGTGGCCAGAATCCTGGGAGCAGAAGCCTGCTCTGGATATGGCCACTGGGCACCTTGCTTTGTTCCCTGGTCCCCTAATGGGAGCCCTGCAAGGGTAGGTGGTGGGAAAGGAATGAGGCTCCCTGCTTGGCCATCCCTTCAGCCTATGGGTGACCCTGGAGGCCCAAGACATACATGCAGTGCCAGGAAAAGGCATTATGTTAGTTAAATGACATTGGAGTGATTAAATATGCAAAACACACCCTGTCTTAATAGCATAATGGCTGGGAGAGAAACTGACAGAAGCCAGGAGTCTCTTGGTGACAACAGCTAATCTGTCCACAATTTATGCCTGGGTGGCAGATACAGTCCCACTGGCGTGGGTCTTAGTACACCTGAGACTCCTGATTCACAGTCACAGATGATGTGCAATTGATGCTGAGATGAGAGGAAACTGTTTTTGTCATTTCTCCTTTGATGACAGGAAGTAAATTATCCTTCAATTTTTAAAAATTATTATTATTTTCAGCCGGTGTTGTTGATCATTTATTTTTGATCTTCTGGAAGGTTTTCTAATGATTATAAAAAGAAACAGCATAAACTCTTCTACTCCCAGGTAGCCAGGTGTGTGGCCCTTCTTCTAGTCTGTGAGATATTTATTCTTTCTCAAATCCGTCATTGAGTCTGCCTCAGGATGCGGATGAACTTTGGGTGCAATTCACAAAGAACTTAAGAATTTCAAAGCATGGGCTCCCCTTGGGTCTGAGGAAAGGTCAAAGCAATGTATTTCCACTGTGGCCAAAGGGGTTAATGTTCCAATTCCTCCACACTCCGAGGGGCGGCAGAGGATCATTAAAATATACACCTATATATGTATTTTTTTCTGATTAAAAATGTAACAAATGTTAGTGGTAGCATAAGAAAACATTAAGAAGAAATAACACTTATTTTTAATTTATATTTAGAATACTGACAGATATTTCAGAGAAAGGAAGCATCGTGTCCCCTTTCTGCCCCACTGCATGGTATCCATGTTTCCTGAGACTTGGCACCTCACATTTTGCTTTGTGTGAAGGCTAATTTGGTTCCAAATCAGCAAAGCTGGATGGCTTCCACCTGTCCTCAGTGGAGAGGGAGGTTCAGTCACCATCCTTGCCTATGTAGAAAAACATAGTAGTTGTTTGTCTGAGATCAAATGCTGGCCCTCTCACTTCCTGGCTTGGAATTTGAGGGCTTGGATAAGTATTAGAACCTTATTGTGCCTTATTTTCCTCACTTATAAAATAAAATAGCAACAATGGTAGTACCTATCCCATAGAGTTCTACAAAATTTAAATATAGCAAATGCCCAAATCCATGGATCATCAAGTTGTTTACATGATATGACATAGATACAGACAAATGGATAGAGAGAACATGGTATATGTACACAGTGAAATTCTACTCAGTCATAAAGAAGAATGAAATCATCATTTGTTGGTAATGGGTGAAGCTAGAAAACATCATGCTAAGTGAAATAAGCCAGAAAGAAAGAAAAGTGTCACATGTTTTCTCTCATATGTGGAAGCTATGGAAGAAAAGGGAATAAAAAGTAAATCTTCAGGAAACAGAAAGAAAATCAATAGAGTAGTGGAGAAAAGGAAAGGAGGAGAAGCCATGAGGAAGTATTAGGGAATGAAATCTACCAAATTATGCTATTTCCACATACATATACAGTACAATTAATCCCACTTCTATATATAATTATAATACCCTAATTAATTAAAAATAGAATAATAGAAGGGAGACCGGTAGAGTAGAGAAAGGGAATCAGAGGGAGGGAGAAGGAAAGGAAAAGGAAAGAGTAGGTAACGAGGAATGAGACTGATCAAATTATGTTATGTGCATGTAGGAGTATGTCACAATGAATCCTACTAATATATATAATTATAATGTACCAATAAAAACCATAAAATAATTTAATGCAGTATTTTCATTAAACATAAGCACATCCTCCTGCATACTTGAAATGATTTCTAAATTACTTATAATACTGTGTAAATGCTATGTAAATACTTATTTTAGTGTATTGTTTGGAGAATAATGACAAGAAATGAAAGGCTGCACGTGTTCTGTTTGGCCACAACTGTTGCAGGCATAACCACATAGCACACGAAGGATTTGCAAGGCAAACAATGCTCCAAGTTCTGAAGAGGCTGAGATCTGAGGAATGACATGAAGTTACAGAAAGGTGTGCCCACACATCGCTTTATTTGTGGGATTCAGTGAAGTGCTTAGAGTGTGGCAAACTCAAGTTTTGCTTTTAGAACTTTCTGGAATTTTGCCGGGTGCAATGGCGCACACATGTAATCCCAGCACTTTATGAGTCTGAGACAGGAGAATTGTGAGTTCAAAGCCAGCCTCAGCAACAGCAAGGTGCTAGGTGCTAAGCAACTTAGTGAGACTGTGTCTCTAAATAAAACACAAAATAGGGCTGGGGATATAGTTCCGTGGTGGAGTACCTCTGAGTTCAATCCCTAGTACCAAAAAAAAAGAACTTTCTGGAATCTTTTTTTTTTTTCTGAATATTTTTGATCCTTGGTTAGTTGTATATCATTCCATCTTAGAGCCAGTCAGGGTCCATATCGTCATCCAAATTAGTTATTATTAGACTTCAAATGACCACATAGCCTCTTCTCTGTTCTGCTTTGCTTTGTAGGATTAATTCCCAACACTCACATCTTTTCTGCATTTTTCCTTTGGGCCCTCAGCAGTGTTCATATCCTTGTTAGTGAGTGGAACATAAAGCCAGATGCATGGCTCCCTGAGACTCATTCTCTTAAGGCTTAGGTCCACGATTCTATACTGATCTTTCATCTGAGACTTCATTTAACCTGTTCTTTGAATGGCTGTTGAGCATTAGCCAGATTTCTGTAAATGAATGGGGAGAAGGATCTGCTGTGTTTTCAAAGTAAAATGGTCTTGGCTTCAGGGTGGCCCAGATGGTGCAACGAAGGCTACTGAGAAGGAGACCTGTGTGGTTTTATTCCAGGCTTCCTGATAGTGCTCTGGTTTTGATGTTCTCTCTTCCTCTGATTCTTCTTGGTCTCTCTGTATGCTTTTCACTGCTTCAGTCCTTCTGGCTCCTTTTCTGTCTTGCGCTGTCTCGGGCTCTTTCACACTGGCTCCAGCATTGTCTCTACTTTTCGTCTTGATACAACAAAGGAAGAATTTCTGCTCTTTCTTGTAGGATTTGGGAGGGGGTAAAAGAGTGCATGTGAGCTGGGAAAGGTGATTGGAGGAGAGACCCAGGCCCACCCTTGATTTTGAACCAGACCTTTTCTGAGCTCTTGCACCCACTCAGCGGCCCTTGGGGTGAAGGAGAGTCGTGGAACTACCACTGCTGCCTGCCATTTGCCCTGTATCCTCTCCTCGCCTCTCCCAAGGTGCAGAGATGCTGCCTTGCCCCCGGGCCTCTGCATGGCTTGGCCTGTAATTTATACAAGTGCAGCTGATGTTCCCTTTTAAATTGACAAAAACAGGGGATGGAGCCTGGGAAGCCCTTTGACCCTGGAGCCCTGGTCCATGAAAATTACAGGCAGTGTACAGTGTGCTGCCTCTTGATGTACTTGCAGTGGGGAGATGCTGCTTAATTTGCCAGGACTCAGAGGTGACCCAGGTTTAATAAAGAGGATTAATGGATTTGAGCTAAAGGTCTTGGCTGTTTCAAGCAGATAGCCTATTCCTTCTAAGACAGTTTGCAGGCTCTTGCTTAGTTCCTTCTCTTTGGGGAAATAGCTCAAGCTGCCTATTTAAAGAGGACTACCTCTCCCTTTTCTTCTCAGTATTACTGGACTGAGATGGCAGATGTTATTCATGCATTCTCAAAAACAAAGTCATGGGGGCATTTCCTGTTGACAAGAACAACCATCAAAAGAGCACTCTCATATACTGTTGGTGGGAGTTATTGCCTGTCTAAAAATCATTTTGATAACAAGAATCAAAACAATTAGAAATGTTATACATACCCTTTGACACAGCAGTTCCATTTTTATGACTAAATCTTATGGCATAATTAAAGATTACTGTGAAGTTGTCCACCAAAAAGACATTAGTTTTTTTAAGAAATGTAGACAAAGACATGTACATATAACAAAAGATAATTAATATAATATTTCTATGCAATGGGGTAGCGATTAAGAAAAGATGTAAGCTTGTCTTTATTGCTTTGATACATATTTATAGGTTGTAAAATATTACAACTCAATTTTTTAAAAAAAATTATACATGTACATATAAGTGAAGGATATATACCAACATGACTAGGTGAGATTCAGAGTAATTTTATTTTGGTGCTTTGTTTCATTTAGCTTCAGTTTCTCATTATTTCCACAACTGCATGTTATTGTAGAAGAATGACTACAAGAGACCTGAGTCAGTTCCCCACAAGGATGCTGATGGCCACCCTATGTACCTACCCAGACATGGTGTGGTTTCGGGCTCAGTATAGGCCTGCTTCTGGAGTTTCTTTTATCTTTTCTTAGAACAGTGCAGGTCACAGGCTCATGGTCAGAGGTCATGTGGCCCTCTGGATGTCAAGGATGTGAGCTGCTTGACATCACACATCTCATTACTGGTCCTAGGTGTTGTGTTGGGTCAGAGAGTTTGAAGGGGAATGGATCCTTTGGTCTGAGACTCAGATCATGGCCCCAAGGCCAGGTCATCCTTCCTGAAGGGAGTGGAATCTTGATCAAGCCCTTTTGTTTGCCCCATGGAGGGGCCCGAGGCTTTCCTTGCAGCCCATTCTGTGGTGCACTTTCCTATATCATTGAAAATGACCCCCATGGAGTGATGGTGCCCTATGCCCAGGAAAACCCCTTCTGAGTCTAATAGCCTATTCTGCCATCTAACAGAATCACAGGTTATTTCCCCTTAAGTTTCCATTAGCCACCAAGTACATATATATTTCCCCCTTAATATTTAGGCCAAAGTTTTAGTGGGCACTGAATTTAGAGTTTTTCAGAAATAATTGCCTGCTTAGCTCTCCTCTCCTCTCTTTCTCTCTCTCCTCTCTCCCTCTTTCTCTTATGTTAACATCAGGATTACTTCTTATTTTCCTCTTTGCTAGCTTGGCACTATTGTCTCCAACTTAATTCTTCTGCAATCCTGGGATGTGTTTTAGTACCTCATGAGTTTTCTCTATCCATTCAGCCTGATCTTAGTTTTGTAGTTTGCCATTTGAAAAAAGAGAGAGAGAGAGAGAAAAGAAAGAAAGAAAAAAAATCTTCAGAGCAGCTTTTTATCAATGACTTTAGTCTCAAATCCTCATGAAATTCAGGTTGTTCCTCCCTTTGCTTTTATATACTAGCTGTTATCAAGGGTAGAAAAAGGGTGAAAAGCTGATTTAGAGTGAGAGTTTGTCTCCTAGGGGACTGAGAACTAAAAGGAAAAAAAGGGCAAAAGCACCCATACAAAGCCAACCTTCAGTTCGCAGCACACATTTGCAAGATGAATCCTCTCCCAGAGAACCAGAGAGGGTTGCAGCCGGAGACAGCCCCAGCTGTGCCCTGGCTCCATGCCCTCCACCAGGGCTGATTCCTGGCTGGTTCTGCTGCCCCTCTATGTGGCACCCACTCTTCTTTCCTCCCTCATGTTTGCTTTCTCCACAAAATGGGCCCAGCTAGGTTTTTACCTAGAGTCAAACAGAAAATTAGGATGTGACCTCATGGAAAAGCCAGCGTACCATATAAAGGCGTGGATTTCCCAAGTGTTCTTTCAGCATGTTAAATCCTGTGTGTGATTCTAGCATGTTGACTGAGGTATATGTAAAGATTAGACGACCAGGGAGGAGATGAATTAGGCCGCTCGACAAGACTTCATTGGAATACACGCTCTTGGGCCGAATCCACCTGTTCATCAGAGCGTGTCTGGGAGAAATGGCCCTGGAGCTTCCGTGAACAGAGAATTTCAAGAAAGCCGGGTCAAGAAGGGGAGGGCTTGAGGGCAAGAAAAGAAGGCCAGAGTCCTTCCTGGATAGGTCAGGAAAACCCGCTGATTGACAGGAGGCGTGTCTACTGGTGGCGTCAGCGTCTGGCTTGCTGCTACTCCGCAGCTGCTGACCGGTTCCCCTAATTGGACATCTTAGACCCTGACCCAACCTAACAGTATACTTGCCACATTTCCTGTCCTGCCTACCCTAGGCTATCCTGAGTTCTAATCAAGGTGTATAGCTGGCTATGAGATCCCAGGATACAATGGTGTCATGAGTGAGAGATGTAATTGTCCTGCCATTTCTATATTTTATTTTCTGATTGATGTTCCTGATTTTGATTTTTCTTCTGGCATATCTGTTCTGTAAGCATTGAGTTATTGTGGTGTGTGTGTGTGTGTGTGTGTGTGTGTGTGTGTGTATACACATATATCTATACAGAGCATCCTTGGGGAATTGGGTCCCTCAGCATCCTTGGGGAATTGGGTCCGTGACCCCCTCAGGGTACCAAAATCTGTTTCTGCTGAATTATCTTCTATCAAAGGGTATAGTTTATATAGGGTTATATTGCATATAACCTATGCACATCCTCCTGTAGACTTTAAATCATTTCTAGATTACCAGTAACACCTAATACAATGTAAATGCTATGTAAATAGTTGTTATACTGTATTGTTTAGTGAATAATGAAAAGTAAAACAGTCTGTACTTGTTCGGTACAAACGTAATTTTTCCCTGAATATTTTCCATCTGTGGTTTGTTGAATATGTGTATGTGGAACCCACAGATATGAAGGGCTGAGTGTATGCAAGGCTACTTCTTCTGTATGGCATCATGGCCAGTGAGGAGGTTCCATTCGTTAAAGGGGATCTATAGGCCATTGTAAAGCTCATTGTACTGTCATAACCTGCCTAGTCACATTCTGCCTCTTTGTGGATTCTTGGGGTTCTTCACATAGCTTATGAGTACTTCTTGCTATGTTCCCCCTTCTCTTAATATTGCCTGACATTCTTAGTAAAATTAGAAAGTGGAGATTCTTCAGACAAGATTGTAATGACATAATGGGAAGACTTAGTTCATGAGCAAGAAGCAAGCCATAATGAGGTAGCAGGTATGTTTCCCAGCCTATTCTTTGCCCAGGGTGCCCATTACAGTGAAATCAATTAAAAGAGATATTTTTCTCCCCTTACATAATGTGTAGGGATGCCTTCCAAAAGTGACTGGAACTTTTCTCCCACCTCAATTGTTGCTCATCTCAACCCGCATAAAAAACAATACCTGTGCAGTCTGTCATCCTTGCTGCTTTCTACTCAGTGAGGCCTCCTTCAAATATACAAAACATGGTCCTACATGCAGCAAACAGGTGCTTCTCAGGAGTCTTCCTGGCTTGCTGTCTCCTCTCATCCAATCTCTGTTAAAATGTCATTGTCATCCACACTAGGCACCTGTCAACTTTATTTTGTCCCATTCCTCTTGCCCCCTTATATGTACCATGTACTTCATTTATTGTTATTGTATGTCTCTCCTGATTAGAATGAAAGCTCTATGAAGGCAAGAATTTCCATGTCTCTTCAAGGCTGATTGACACTGAGGGTGAGGGTGGAAGTGAGTAGAAAGCCTGGTGGGATGGTAATGGTGGGCAAGTCCAGGGCATGAGCAGAGCATCCAAGCTGCCTTCTGCACATTCACTGGCTCCTGTCTTCACCTCACTATAGTCACCCTCCTGAACATCAGTGGTCACTGCCTACCTCTCACCAAATTCAGGGACCAGCTTCCTAATAGAATCTTACACTGCCGACTCTTAATTCCTTCATTCAATAAACATTTCCTAAACTCCTACCTCCTCTCTCTCAAGCACTATTCCTGACACTGAGGATACAGCAGTGTATGCACATAGAAATTCTTGCCTTCATAGAGCTTTCATTCTAATCAGGAGAGACATACAATAACAATAAATGAAGTACATGGTATAGTATAAGGGGGCAAGAGGCATGGGACAAAATAAAGTTGACAGGTGCCTAGTGTGGATGACAATGACATTTTAACAGAGATTGGATGAGAGGAGATAGCAAGCCAGGAAGACTCCTGAGAAAGCACCTGTTTGCTGCATGTAGGACCATGTTTTGTATATTTGAAGGAGGCCTCACTGAGTAGAAAGCAGCAAGGATGACAGACTGCACAGGTATTGTTTTTTATGCGGGTTGAGATGAGCAACAATTGAGGTAGGAGGCCACTGCTATATTTTCTTCAGAGGAGTGATGTGGTCTGGCTCATATTTAATGCGCTGATCCTCGCACATCCAGAAGCACTGCCATCTTTTCTGGGAATTCTCTCTTTGACATCAGTACCTGTTCTCTTGAGTTTCATTTTACTTAACTAACTATGCCTGCTATTCTAGACCTCCACCCTATTTCATCAATTCCTGCCTATACTTATTTCTTACAAAATAAGAGAAGCAAAATGTGAAAAATCAGGAATATAAAGTGTTTGGGCATATGAGTATATAAACACAAAGGACTCAAAAGAAGAGTAAAATACTAAACAAAAATGCAGGTTCTTTGGGAACTTTACCCCATTAATATGTAGGTCAGAATTGAAATCTCAGTATGCGGGTACCTGCTGAGAGTTATAACCTTGAATCACTTTGTTTCCACTCTCATCCTCAGAAGTTCTGTCTTGCATGAGTCCTTGGCACAATGGTTGCTAGTAACGACAAGCTTTCTAAAGAAGAAAAACAAGAACTAATATGTAGAAATTGCTGATTTCAGAGTATAAATTTTCCATTCATGGCTGATTTTAAGATACTGATGCATGTGGCATGAGGTACCTAAATCTCCACTAATGTGAAATAGCACTCTTACTGTTTGTTAAATTCCTCTACATACATCAGTCTGTGTCTAGAATTTCTTTTTAATGCCATTAATCCATTTGACTATCACTGTGGTTTGTCATAGTACTTATAAGAACTATAGTTTGGTTGGTTTCATAAATGTTTCTCCAGAGTGATTTCTTATTCATTAGTTTTGCACCAACCTCACTGAGATTCTGATAGGGATTACTTTAAATTCACACACCCACATTTGGTATTTCTACAATATTGAGATTTCCTTATAAGGCTAAACATTCAGTCAATCAATACTGAACACCTATTACCAGCACCTTGATTTGAGCATTACACAATGTATACATGTGTATCAAAACATCACATGGCTCCCCATGAATATGTAAATTTTTTTATGTGTCAATTAAAAATAAATTTAAAAAATATACTCAACAACAACAGCAAAGACTTATTGCCAGAAACTATCCTTGGCTCTGAGATAGATAAGATTGCCAAAGTTATGGCTTGCATAAAACTTACATTCTGGAAGGTGACATGAGGATCAGAAAACAAAAGGAAATACAAGGAAATACATTTCAGATTGTATAAATACTGTGACAATAAAAACAAAAGGTTGATAAGACAAAACAACTAAGGGGGAGCCTATTTTTAGTTGTATATTCAGGAAATCCTCTCTGAGGGAGTGACATTTTAACTAACCTGATCATTAGGTGCCTAAAAGGACAAATCTGAGAGAAGAGCCTTCCAGACAGAGAAAAACCACTTGAAAAGTTCTAAGTTGAGGACTACTTTGTCAGTTTCAAGAAATCAAAAAAGACCAGTGGGTTGCATGTAGCAAGATGAAGTATTTTTTCTGTGGTCAGAGACAAAGACAAGGATTAGATCATGTAAAGTCCTATGGGTCATGATAAATGTTTTGGATATTATTCTAAATACAATAGACAGCAATCTGAGGGTTTGGAGTAAAAGGGAATGATGTGATTTATAATTTACCAGATCATTCTAGTTTCTGACAAGAATATATTACATTTGTGTGTTGAGAGAAGGAAGAGAGGGGTTAAGAGGCTATTTAGGAAATTGTTGACGTAATCAGAATGAAAGATGATGGGATCCTGAACTGTAGCAATAATAGTGGAGTTGAGAGATGCTAATGGATTTGGCATATGCTTTGTAAGCACAGCCAGAGTTTTTCTGACACATTGGTTGTATGGAGAGAGAGTGCATGTGTGGAGAGAATATGGAACAGCTCCAAAGACTTGTATTTAAGAAATTACCTGGATGGAAAGATAGGAGGGAAGCAGAGCATATGGATCCATCTACAGTCTTTTGTGGACTTTAAAATACCATCCAAGAGGGAAAGCAGAAAGGAAGTTGGAGATGAGTTCCAAGTTCTAGGGGGTAGTTGTGCTAGTGATAGATATTTGAGAATCATCAGCATATTGATGTCTGTTCAAGTCACTCGTTTGGAGGAGATCCTCAGGGACAAAATAGGAGAACTCTGAGGAGCTCTCACAAAGAGGTTGAGGAAAGGAAGTCTCAGCAAAAGAGGCTATGGAGAAGTGACAATTGAGACTGGAATAAAACTTGATAGGGCAGTTCTGATGCACTCTACACAATAACAATAATATTGTGTAGAGTGTCGGTGGTCAATATGATGAGGGAAGAGAACAGACGATTCAGACCCTTGGAAGTGGTAATATGGAGACCATTGGTGCTATTCAACTGAGTAATTTTAATGAAGTGA